>VUQG01018964.1:0-26825 GCA_015106755.1 Etia nguti
AAGAGAGGGGAAGGGGGGGGGGGGGGGGGGGGGGGGGGGGGGGGGGGGGGGGGGGGGGGGGCTTCTTAGAATGTAATCATGGAGAGAGTTAGAGGAAGACACAAATCAGCAGTGCTAGCTAGCATGATGGGCATCTTATTAGCCAAGCAGCCAGCTGCATTTTTCAACCACATCTTGTTTCCCCTCGCTTTTCTCACACTGGCACGAAATAAAGGCAGCAAGTGGGGAAAAGAAATGAAGTCAAGTAAACAATTCCGGCTTCCCACTTGCTGTCAAACCAGCCGTACTTTGCTATGGTATATTGCCTGTCATAAACAGGCAATATGCCAGATACAAAAACAATGGAGAGGCTTCTTGTTTGAGCCCTCCTTGCTAAAGCAGAACTTTTACAATGCAATTAATTGCAACTCACACTGTAGCCAAAGAAATGCTATCACTTAACTGGTTAACAGGGTATATCTGTCGACATAATAACAGCTTTGGTCTATCCCTGAAGCAGAGCCTGTAATTCTAATATATCTCTAATAAAATTACTTCATCACATTTCCTTCCCTTGATTATACGAAATAATTATTTATTTCAGAATTAGTGGACAAAGTCATTAAATAACCTTCACAGCATATTATATCACCACTAATTATTGCATTCGGCTTCTAGCATCTGTGAAATACATATTTTAGTGCCTATTTGTTTTTGCGACAATCGGCTAATCTGTGTGGACAAGCCACTCGAACACTTACCCAAATGGCAAGGTAATTTACACTTGTTTGAAAAGAGGGGAGGAGACAAAGGGAAATGGGAAACAGGAATCCCGTGAGGGACATCTTTTGTTTTGGAGGAAAATATGTAGCATTATGACATCCCACGGGGGTTTCAGTGGCCATTCGTCTTTTCAGGGCCTCACAGTGGGAGCGTGGCAGAGCAAGGCTCAGCCTGCTACCTTGCCCACCGACAGGCACTGATGGTCATCCAAGAAGCTCCTTAATTAGCCTGCAATCTGGCAACGACCCGTGTTCCTGAGATGTGGCAGCCCTGTTTAAATATGATGCCAGATGCAGTCCCACCTTCAGCATGTCATCTCATTGTCCTAGGAAGCCATGGGGAGAGAGAGAAAAGGAAAGAGAGAGCACAACATCCCACAACGCAGCATGTGTTATGGGATGTTGTGCTTATTCTCCCTTTCCTTGTTCCTGTTTTGCTTTCTGTCTTCTTGCACTGACACACCCAGCAGAGAGAGAGAGAGAGAGACAGACCTCGAGACCTGAGGTGCCCTCGACCTTGAGAAGTGACACAATTTAGGCTTAAAGATTCCACAAAAACTACTCCAGAGTCTCAACTAGAGACTATACAAGTGCAGTATATGCAGCCACGTGCGGGCATACATGTAGCTAAACACAAATAGGACTGTGAAGTTGTAGTGCTTCTGTGACAATACTTGATGAGATTATGCGCTTTTGCATCCACTTAATTTTACCACCATCGACAGATCTAACCCTGTGGCTGAGGCGCATTCCTCCAGCTCCGACTACTTTCCAGGACAGAAGCTGTGTGAATACTGAAGTTAAAACTGGAAAACTGCACTCGGAGAATATATTAAATCCAACCAATTTTGACCTCCTTTTTAAGCAGACACACTGTAATACTTGATATTAGACTAATCTGTGATTCAATATGTAGAGCATGAGCAAGCATTATCTAAAATGGTGTAAACATGTCCCAGAGCCTTCTAAGATTCCCGTCTTATAATAGTTTTATTTCAGAACGTATAAATACTGGATATGCTGTAATACTAACAGCAGCGTCTGTTCAGTTTGTCTGCTCTGTGCTTCCTCTAGGATTTAGACTGTCACAGCACACAACTTTGTGTTGCTGCACTTATAGTAAATGTGGATAAGCTCAGGTGACTCAGATTTTTTTTGTTTTAATGAACTGTTAGGACAGCTCTTCTATGGCAGGCAGCCTTTCCTGAAATACAGTGGCATCACTGAAATCAACCGAGTGCATCCTTTATAGATCAGAGTGGAAAAACCTTGGTTCTTAAAGCGGGATTACGGAGAATGAAGAAGAATTACAAAAGATGCACCTAAACACAGCACGCTCTTGGCTAACATATGAACAGTTAATCAGTGCGCCTGTTTTTGAATTCATATTTTAGATTTAATACTGGTGTTACTAGCACACCCCACCCAAATCCCTGTCCCTCCCACAGAAAAAAAAAGGAACAATCCAGTGCTCGCACTTGTAGTGTTTTTCACCCACATTATGTTCAATATTACCCTTTTTTTTGAATGTATCTGGATCCATCTGTTGATGGATCTATGCAAATTGTCCATACATCACCATATGTCACACAGATTTATCAACAGGGACAAATGGCATCAACTTGAATGCAAAGTTTGTATCTTGAAACCTCATTTATTTGTTGCTGCGTATGGAGAAGGGAGATAATCTAATCAATTTTCAGAGGCAAAAGACGATGCAAGAACAAAAAGGCGAGGTAGAGGATTGAATACAACATTAAGGAATATTGAGACTATCCAATTGTTTGAGCCAATGTAAAATGCCAAAGCCTCTTAGAACATGGTAAGTCTTTATTCAGTAATACATTATCATGCATATTTCATACATGGAGATTACTAAAATGGAATTGTGTGTCTTTCTGTTGTATGTCTTTATAATTACACCTTGAAGCCATAGCTGATTTTTTTCTTCGTTTTCCCTCCATATTCATGAAAAGCAGACTTGTAATTTGATAAAGAGAAGCTTGTGTTCTCAACTTCATTCAAACAGCATCATGGTGCTGTATTAAAGTGGGCATCTGTGTTCTTGTGGCATTAATCTCTTCAAGCACATTCCAGCTGCTGTGATGTGTGAGAGGGAGATAAGTCTTAAACAGTCTAAAGCTAAGCAAACCAGACAACTCTATTATTGGCTTCATAATTGCTTAATTAAACTTTTGTCACTAATCATTATGAGGGCAATAGAGCTGTTATACAGGCTTTCTGTCGAGCAGGAAAAAAAAAAATCAATAAACTGTGTTGGGGAGCTGATCCCCCCACGTCTCTCTCTCCCTCTCTTTCTCTCTCTCTCTCTCTCTCTCTCTCTCGCTCTCTCTTGCACACACACACACTCTCTCCCTCCCTCCTCAATCTTTTTGTCCTCCGCAAATGAAATTCATTGCTGCCGGTTAGTGATCTGTAGGGCTGGAGCTCGACTGATATGAGCTGCCATCACCATTTGAATTGAGGGGTATTCAGTAGCACATGAATATGAACAAATGGCAAACATAAATCTCTTGCATGAAGTACACCTTCTATCCCTTTATTATGGAACAATTGACCCATCTAAAATGAATTCTAATGCCAAGGAAAGCATTTAGATTTAAATTACACCGTGGGTCCCCTGGACCTGAGAGATGACGGCATAAAAAAGATTAATATGCTAATTATTTTTTTCCTCCCCTCTCTTTATTCCTCTTTTCGACATTTGCGTAGGGTTACTGTGAGCCTTGTAAATAAGATGACTGTTTTGTCAAGGAATGACTGCGAGGTTCCTTTCCGTAAAGTATGTTTTAGATCACTGACATGTGACATTATCTTTAGTGGGGTTCTTTGTGCATTTTTCCCTTTATTGAAGCATTTTATAATGCGTGTGTTCAGATGTGCGTTCAGTATGCAAATAATTATTTTCTTGCTGCTGACCCGGTAAGTCCATCAGATGAAAATATAACACGATGCATACTGCAGGTTTCCCTCGCTCTCTCTCTCTCTCTCTCTCTCTCTCTCTCGCTCTTTTTCCCTGTCTAGCTCTATGGGAAATGTTTAGTGTCCCTCCAGAGCAGTCTGAAGCATCCTTAGATTGGCCATTACAAGAGCCACTGTTCATTCCAAGGTTCTGCCAAAGGATCACAGTTTAAATCATGTTGTGTTTTATATCCTTTAATTGGCCTGGCTTTGAAAAAACAACTTTTAGCTTTGGATGTGTTGCCATAGGCAGCCAATTGGCAAGAGCGCAATAGGGGCAAAAGCCTCATTTCATAATTTGTAGGCACTTTAAAGTTGGCTAAGCCTCTGTGGTAAATTGAAAAGTGTCCAAAATGTAAGAAGGGAAAAGGGCTTTTTGACTGTGCATCACCATGAGAATACTTGACGATATGGTGCAATATGTGCCTTATCTTGCAGTTACTGCAGATATTATGTACTGGGAAACTTCAAGTGACTTACAAGCTTTTATCAGTGTCTTTATATGACATTACTTGATCGAACCAAGTTGTAATTTTACACCACTGCTTCAAGTCCAACACGATTTCATTAGATTGCATTTACAGTGTTAGAAGCAGCAGTACTTCCTTGTCTACTAAACGAGTGCGCCTCAGTGCACTTAGATTGGACTGAAATGGAGATATTGAGACCAAATAGGGAATCTAAATGTAGAAATCAAGCAAATCTTGGCTGCTTGGTAGTCTAGCAGTGACAAGCAGACAGCACAGGCCAGAATGTCATCTACAGTTTGCTGACAACCATCTTTTTTATGTTTTTTTTTTTTACTGCCTCTACACTGTTGCTCCATTCCCAACAAAAATCACATGAAAAATTCTTCAAACCTTGACCGCCACTGTAAAGCTTTATTCCACTCTTAATTTAACAAAGACAAGTCACAGTTCCTTACAACTTTCATTTGTAGCCCTGGTACATGCAAATCTGATACAGAAATACTATTTTAAAAGATGAAGAAATGAACCTAGCACTTCAAATATTCTGGAATACAGTCACTAACTAATACTCAAAAACGCCATGTAGTGTTTAATGACTTTACTCTGGAACACCAATTATTGTATTGCAAAACTCATTATGAGAAATATTAATTATAACAAACAAGAGGGAAAAAAAGTTATCCTTGGTTAGTCTAAAAACTTAAAAATTTTCATTTAATAACTTAACTTTCGTCACTTAATGAATGGCATTACTTTCTGCAGCTCAGCTGACAGTGAGAGACTGTGTTAATGAATTGCTTCGAAAGCATCAGAAGACAGACTTAATTACAGAGCCCACAGTTCTTGCATTATTATGCCATATATCCCCAGCTGAATACAATTCACCAGCTAGATAAACAAATTTCATGGCAGCCTTTATGGCAGTACTTTCTGGCCAACCATTGATACCAGTGTTTATTCGCAGGGCTGCGTGAAGCGTGGCAGGCATGAAAATGTGGCATTAAAAGTGAAATCCTTCATTTTCATCTCATTAAAAAGGGGGAAAAAGGGAGTAAAATGCAAATACACAGCCATGTGCATGTACATTAGTTACAAGCCTTCCGTAGTCCTTACAATGCTTCATTATGTGGTTAAGTGAACGAATGAGGAAAAGTGGTGTGATGGTGCACTGAATGTGGTGACTGATTTAAAATTGCTGGTTTGTCACGTGAACAAAAAAAAAATGCATAATTACCAGATGATGTTTAGACAGAGCTTTGTATAAGAACCAGTTCCACAAGTCTTACATAGCTGTTGCCCTTCAACCCTGGCTCTATAAGTTCAAAAATGCAAGATTTATTTCTGCTCCTTCACCATGTCCAAACAGCTGGGGCACTGTGCAGTACATATGTGTGTTTGTGTGAGTATACGTCTGGTTGTTTGCACCTCTGAGCTTCTGTGCATTGCGACTACACATACACAAATGCATGCGTCACAAAACTCTTCCTTCCTACTTTCTAGATGTGTTTATGTGTATCCAACAAGGGTAACACCGTGAGCACTGGCAACAGTGCCCACGCCCTGTGGCCCCGCCATTCCTACACCACTCATTTTCAGTCTGGGGAGTTCAGCCTTTGTGCAAATATCCATTTCTGACTCAAATAATACAATGAGTCAACAGACTGCTGTATTTTACACAAATCCTATAAAATTATAGGGCAATATGAGTCCAGAGGAAGTGTGCGCTTCATTCTTTTCAGGGATGTTCTTTTTAAAAAATCTTTCTTTCTGTCTTTTCTTCTTGATTGATGTTTTTATATCACAATGATCATAAAATATTAATAAGCTTGATTATGTTTTTTGCTTAAAGAATTGATACATTTGTAAAATTCAACATTATCTTTTGTTTTTTTTCTTTTTCTAAGCATTTGCCATATGCTCTGTTCTCTGATTATTATTTCATTCTTTATTTTTTTCTGGATTATTTTGCTAGTTTTACCTGAGATGTTACATTTTAGCTTTGGATGTGTGTGTGTAAGTACAACAGACATAAGCGGAAATCATATAATAGCACGTTTGTTTCTCCTGTAATCTGTAAGTATTCTTCAAAGAAAAAAAATGCTCACTTCGTATTGAAACATGTAATTGCTAGCTTGACAGCTCACAAAGGTATACCCAGGTTTTTGGCTTGATAGAAGTAGCCTGGTCAATTAAAATAATTATAGTATTTCTGTGATAACTGCCAGGTCTGGGAATTTTAGAACATTTAAGGATTTGCAGTTGCATATAATTGGAGCTGTGAAGTCCAACTCCTTTTCTCATAAAGCAACTGATTATACAGAGAAGTACACAGTGATTTGGTGAGGGTTAGCTTTAATGCAGTGTTTCTTAATATGCAGGTGGATCAGAGGTCTGCATGTGATACCATATTTAAATATTTTTACACACCCGATGTGAAAACAAAAAAAAGATCATATGGTTCCATATACATAATATTGTTTCTGTTAATCATTCTGCCTCAGCCTTTGTGACTTCACATTCCAAAACAACCAACACAAGCCTTCAGCAGTCCCATCGCAATCAGCCCGGTCCAAGGCCTGGATCAGTGTTGAGCTATTAGCGCCAGTGGCAAGCCAGCCATAACACTAGCCATAGTTGGAGCGATAGCCCCATTTCAGTGTGGGGTCAGCGACTCAGCCATATTGTTAAGATGATTGTTCTGCCAGCCTTCTGTCATGGTTGATGTGGCTGGAGCGCTTGGCTTGGTAGTGTCTGCCTGGATCCTCACTGCCTGGAAAGAGGCTTTGCTGTAGGCAGCTCCGAGGCTTTAAAACCCTTATTGTCTATCTTTCCCCCGGCTAACCCTTTTCTCCCTCTACTCCTGCCGTAGGATGGTCTGGAGTCAGAAGGGAGAAAGAGAGAGGGAGGCAAAGAGGGAGGAAGGAGCCAAGCACATTTGAGGGCCTGGTCCAATGTATCATGATCAGCATAGGCTTTCACAGGCAGCGCTTGCCTGCATCCCGAAGCATTGTTCAGCCCCTTTCTCCCTGGCAGCACTTTCGTTTGAACAGAATTTTGACACTGCAGTGGGGAATTCTGCAGATTAAAGGGGACATATTTGGTACACTTCCTTCTTGGCACTTTATTATCGTTGGGGGAAGGTGCAAATTTTTAATCAAGGCATTAAATAGGAAAGGGGAATTTATTTTCTTTGCCTTTATTCTGTTATTCAAAATAGTATTCATCACAAAGAAAATATTAACTATGCACTCATGATTCCGTTTCATAATATGTTTATCTGTACATTTTTGCAAGGAATAGACACAAAAATGTAAATGTCCTATTTTTTCGGTTCTTTAAAGTGTATTTTACAGATAAATCATATGTTTGCTCTCAAACCTTTTCGGTAAAGTGCCGGGCTTCTTCAGCAGATAAGACAATTAGGGACAGAATGATGCCATTAGCTTCGATAGAGCAACGGGACTTTGTTTCATCACGTCTTCTGAGTAACACACAGTGTTCAACTCTCTCTTCTCACTCTCTCGACTCCCCGTCTCTCTGTAGAAAACACACTTTCCTCTCCATCACAGCATCATTGTCATCCAGGTGTAGTTAACCCTTTCACATGGCTCATAGGTGTGCACTCGTGATGCCTCGTCTTTTTGCTTAATGGGGCAGCCCTCATTGCTTAGAACATTTTTGATTGTCTAAATATTTGCCGTGCCACTGGGTGTGAGTGTCTTTGTTTCTCTGTGTGTGTGCATATCTCTATTATATGCATGTGTGTGCAAATGCTGGGATTCTTGGAAAGAGCTATTCATTTAGGGGCCCTCTCCTCTACTCAGCTGCTCCCTGCCTTTCCCAGTAATTAGCCTAGTGTGGCAGCCACCTCTCCCTGCTCAGTCTGGAAGAGACACTTGACACGGCAGACATCAGAGAGATTTTTCAGGAGGCTCTCCCGGCGCCCCAACAGCTCTTAATTAACCACTTAGGTATCCCCACTCGTTCCCCCGGCCGGCACTTTCCAAATGGTAAGGAGGTTCTGTGCCACGGATCTAAACACCGGGGGAAGCGTGCTATCAAAAGATCTGGGTAAATGAAGGCTTGTGTAAATTATTTTTAATGATTCCCTCCTGGCACATCATTATGTTTGTAGTTACACACAGGCACTTCTGAGACGGCTCATCTTCGCTAAGGTCATCAGCAGGACCAACTGTAACTAGCTGCTAGTCTGTAAATGGCTTATTAATTAGTGCTGTGGTTTTACATAGCTGTGAGCTCTGATATATAGTGCAAGGATCGTTATTGTGGGGAATCAAAAATGATGATGATGATGATGACGACGATAACCAATCTCCAGGCTATTTATGCAAATTGCTCTCTCATATTAGAAAATCATTACCTATCCAAACACTGCAACGCTCAGCCTGTGTGAATTGCAATGATGGATTTTATGATAATTGCGATTTAATTTTCTGCCTCTCCCAAGCTCTCTTTTGTCTGTTTGGAGTTTGAAAATAATTCGGTCATTGTGAGCGCTATTAATTCTGTATTAGTTAAAGCTGAGTGGATGGGTTTATTCAATTTCCCCTGAATTTAGATTTGTAAGTGATCATCATTTTTATTTTTTTTAATCTTTTTAAAAAAGATCATTAGGTGCTTTTTTTAGGGAAATAAAATTCAAGAATTTTTAATAAAATCCTCATTGGATGACTGTTGTTGCCAACCTCTAAAAGGAGTTATTAAAATAATAGCTATTGCAGTTGGTAGTAGCATCAACATAATTATGAACCACCACATACAAATATCTTTAATATATTTTAATCTAGAAATAACCTCGTGCCTTTCTCATCTTTAAACAGCACAGAATAATGTTATACTGACAAAACAACAATGAGAGTGATCAACGAGTTTGAGCAGCCAACAAGCATTTTTAGGAAATTTCTCCAGCACACAGATACTGAGAGGGTTGAATTTAATTATATGCTAAGCTTTGCTCCAACAAGTGCTTTGTAGTTCAGCATTCAAATCTCACTGGAAGTTTTCAGAGAGGCAAAGCCAACTTTGCATTCATGAGGGGCGCAAGTAGTACAGCAGCCCTCCATAACCTTGATGAAATGTGCATTTCACCCTAGGCTATTAGAGGAGAACATAAAAACCCCAAATCATTACATTGAGACAGGTTCCTTCCCTGACAACTTTGAAACAGCTCCATGGCAGATCAAAAAAACAGATTAGTCTTTAGTATTTTTGGGGGGGAAAGTGTGAGGATTACAGAGAGAGGTCAGTCTACAACTGACAGTAAAAAAAGGGAAAAAAAGGATATTTGGTTGTGCTTTTACACATGTCATGAGCAGGGGGTCTCTCTGGCTCCATGTATTGGATCACCTTGTTCAGCCCAGCCGTGCTTCTCTAAAAGCCTTTTGGTATGCTGACAGTATCCATGCTGCAATCAACATCTGCTAATTTCTGTCTATTAACCATATTGTCATAACACACGATCATGATGTTTTGTTTATACGGCTGAACTGAGACTTATGACCCTAATCCATCATCTGCTTGTCATATTTTTATGTGTTGTCTGTGCAGTTCCCTGCTGCCCAAAGCAAGCATATTACAAGGCCCTGTTTAAGTTATTGGCCAGCTGCTAGAGCCATGCCCAGCTGAAGAGGTCATTGTGTTTCTCTGTTTTTTTTCTCTCTCCACTTTCCTCTCAGAATACCACACTGTAGCACAGTCAGTGCCAAACATAATACAAACCGTATGTCCTGTGAAGCTATCGTTTGCATCCGCTGTGCCTAAATATATTAACAGGTTCCATATATTTCCCCATTCACAAGAAAAACAAACATAACATAACATAGTGGATACAATGGGATCATTTTGATTTTTTTTTATGTCTTTTTGTAGTTTTTAATATCTTTACTACCTACATAAAAACTGTGTCCATTATATATATATACAAGCAACATCTGACAGATTTGCACATCATATCATATTAACGTAATAAACAAAAATCCAAGTGTTCAGTTCTTTAACTTTTGATTTTTATTGTGCAGCTGGTTGAATTTCAGGCCCATCAAGGCTCGAGCTTGTGGCTGCCATGATGTAATGTCATGTGCTTCATGGCAACAGCGAGGAAACAGCTGGCATTCAAGATGTAGTCAGCGATAGCTAAAGGTGTGCAAGAGCTCCTGGGTTAACATGTCAGTTGTCACAGTTTGGACAGCCACTGTAAAGAAATACGTTTGCGTTTCACCTGATCGCTTCAGGAAATTGAAAAAAGGGGAAAATTTTTGTGATTATTCTGTATTCTGTATAATCTACCTCCACACTTTTGTTTTGTGCATTCATGTTTTTATTTTTTATTCATTTATTTATTATTTTGTGCGCCATTATTATAATTTCCCACAACATGAAACCTTCAATAAAGATATATAATGCTCGGTATCTGGTGAAACTGAGAATGTAGAAAAAGACACTTTTTTTTATCACGTATGATATATGCACAAGGTTTCTGCCAATTGTAAGATGAACAGGCTTTGAGCCTTATCCCATTATGAAATGAATGGGCTTAGAGTGAATGTCCTCTTGAGGACAGTCGATGCATATCACCGCAGACTGAAGAGCTTTTCCTTTTCCCTGCTCGACACCGTGTTGATAGACACAGGCAGTATTTTTCCTTGTTAAGAAAGGGCCTTGTTTATTCTGCAGGTAACGATCCAAATCCAGCAGACATTTGCCCCACAGGAAGGGGTGCGCTCACTCAAGTTTGTCATTTCATTTCTACTGTGAAATCCATTAAGGCCAAACACTGAGGGTCTCCTTTTTTCATGCTTGTAAAGTGTTTGGCTTCTTTTTTTTTTTTTGGATGAGCTATGAGTAGGATCTTCTTCCGAGGAGTGAAAATTTTTGGAAAAGTGTTGAAATGCACTGATGCAAGATCATTTGACAAGATAATCTGAAAAGTTTGCTCTGCCTTGTTCCACAATTGTATGTTGCACAGGAGATTCATATAAAACATGGCAATGTGTATGGATTAGAGCCTGCATATCATAGCTTTTAACAGTAATTGTATTTCTACGTTGGAGTTGGGAGTATTGCTTTTTTTCACTTGTTTTGTGCCTGTTTTACTTTCTCCGGCACATTTCTCGTCAGCCACAAGAAATTAATCTGATGGAAAATAAACAGTGGAACCCAACAACTAATACAGTTAATTGTCTTAGTGCTTTTCTGGCTGGCCACTCGCTAACAGCTGGTCGTACTGGCTCATGGCACCACTTCAGCCAGCCTTTGAGATAATAACTTTTGCATCTGCCAAAGAAGTGGCTGTTACTGCCCACAGAATTTACAACTCACAAGTGGAAACACAGACTCCGACAGAATTTTCTATGCACGGGTCTTTGAATTTTATTAATGTAATGCAAACACAGTCCTTCCAACACATTAAATTGTTGATGTTATGCGAATACACTCTGGAATTGCAGATCCTCATTAACATTATTTGCATGTTAATCTGCATCTTTTTAATTAGTGATATTATTTATGCACATAATTTTTGCCTGGTGATGCCAAGTCGCAGGCACATTAATTAATCTACAGAGATGCCAAACTGTTTTTCCTCCACTTTTATTTGTTTACACCATGTTCTGGATTCAGGGCGAAGTTGGAAGGGGAAAAAAAAAGCAAAAATGCCTAAAGATGAAGAAAAGTAGAAGGACAAGATAAACTAAAAGTGCTTTTTGTTTTCATAATTCATATTGTAACATTAGCCAAATGTCACGTGTGTGTTTTTTTCTTCTCTCTTCCTCTCCACTTCCCTCTGAGATGGGTTATTCAGTTACACTACCTTGATGTATTATTAAAATCCATAATGGACTCCTGAGGCTTCCCTTGCTTCTCTTCTTCATTTACAGAATATAGTCAGTGTTATTCTAATATCCCTACAACACTGTCATGCATAGGCAATGAGCCCTCAGCCCCAACCTCACCACCTACCCAGCAGCCCCCTTGAGATCATCCACCTCTACACATAGCCACTAGATAAACACTACAGCAAGGTTCACACAGAAAGTCATAAGATGAGACCTCGCTGATTATACTTTATGCAAACCAGATGGAAGAGTCATTGTTGTTACTGCTGAATTACCACAAACTCTTTTATCCATAATCAAAATTATCCAGAGGCGTGCAAAGCAACTATTTAAACAAAAAGATACTCTCAATGTAGAGTAACTCAAAAATATGCAAATGCCTTTGAAGTGTATTGTTTTTTTCAATTTCCAGGATATTAGGCTAGGAACTAAGTACCTATCAGTTGGCCCTTGGATAAAACATGAACTATAACTTGACATGGTAACATCGAGTGTGATGAAATGCTGCAAATAGTGGAATTACATTTTCATACAATGCACCTAAGTAAAAACACAGTAGAATGGTGCAATGCAGTAATGATTTGCATGCTGGAACTACAAAAAATAAATAAAATATATTCTTTGATACATTTTAATTCATTGTTGTTTTGTTTTCGTTTGGATTTGTTTTAATGTGCGCTTCAGAGGAGATAGCATGAAGAACTGGTTTTAAACTAGTCAGATTTAATTAGTGGTATTACACCAGCTTCTTTTTTCAAGGTCTGATATTAAGATATCTTAATTCTGTGATCAGTACTCAGTGTTAAGTGTAATGTGCCACAAAGTAATGGAATACTGTTATCACTTTACATTTTTTTGATCATGCAGTAATGTGTTGTGGCACTGGGTAATGTATTACACAATACTGGTTACTTTCCTTAAAGCTGCACGTTACTTAATCACTTGTCGCAGTTATTTGTTACATTACTTTCGTGTTACCTAATAAGATGAACTGAAACACGTTCTCACATAATTACCATTTAACAATATAAACCTGAGGCTGCAGTTACACACACTAACACAAATACCTGTCCTAATAAGGACAAACATAGGATCTTTCCTTTAGTTTTCATGTATGAACATAAATCCAACAAACCAAAGCAAAAATAAAAACCTCCCTGAAGAGACTTTAAAATATCCACAGTGATTCTACTGTAGAAACATGTAGAGGTGGGAATGGAGGTCACAACGCTACAAGCCTGACTGCTCATCTGCTCACTGCCTTTGTTGCAGTTTAAAACAGGCTCTGGATGCTGGGCTCAGGCCAGTTTTAACATCATTCTGGGTTCTTGGCTAGTTTTGTGTTAGCATGTTGTCAGTGCAGATGCTTGCCAAGAGGCAAAGTTATGTTAGCGTATTCTGCAATTGTTTCTGACCTGCATTTAACAACTGTAACTGTAATTTAATTACTGAATTTAGAATAGTATTGCATTACATTACTGCGTTAAATGTAATGCCATTACAGTTATTCGTTACTTTGGAATTCATTACACTCAACACTGACTATACTAAATTCAGTGATCACACATGAGTTGCAGTTATCTTGTTACTTGTGTTGCAAAGCTTTTTTAATTATCTACATGATAAAAAACAAAAATGAAACAAACTTACTTTTTCTACTGGTACAGCTGCGCTGCAAGAAAGTGGGTAGACAGTTCTACAACATTTGAGGTTGAAAGAAATACGAACATAACTTTTATTTTTATTGCACAAAAGGACAATGTTTGATGGTAAAGAGCAAACAATATCCAAGTCTAAACAACTCTATAATACTCCTAACACATGATTGGCTTTTTGCAAACATCTGCACAGTTCTTTGCTAGCATAAAGCTAGTAAATAACTGAGAGTAAATGTATGCCGACCCCAACCCAGCGGCCAGAGCCTGGTCTTCAACAGGTAAAAAGGCTATGGGCATTCATGTATCCTCCTTTTTGACCTACAAAGTTTCTACAGTAGAATCACTGTGGAGATCGCTTTGACATGTCTTTGAGCTAGTTTTCAACTTTGCTATTTGCTGCTATTGGGTTCATACTTAAACATGAAAAGAAAAATCCTTTAAATCATATGTTTGTCCTAATTAGGGTAGGGATTTGTGTCAGTGTACGGGACTGATTTTTTGACAGTGGTGTTCATGTTGAAGAGTAACGCAAAAGTAATGAAAACCAGTAGTGTTTCATAATGGAAGTTGTGTTAGGAAGCTTTTTATACTGATATAAAATTTACTTATATACATATTAGTCACCCATTGCTCACTCAATAGTAGCACTACAGTGCAATTATATAATGCACACCCAGTGTTGTTCCTTTTTAACCCCTTTTATTAAGGACTATCACGCCCCCCCGCCCAACTCCAATAAACTGAAAGCACAATAACAATTAAGGAGACATTCAAGAAAAATAGGTAAACATTCAGTCAAAGTTTAACTTTACTATGTTAATATTCTAAGTTAAGTATTAAGTATTTCTTTCTGTATTGTGTGTGTGTGTGTGTGTGTGTGTGTGTGTGTGTGTGTGTGCGTGTGTATGTGTGTGTGTGTGTTTGTGTGTGTATACAGCATGACTGAGACATATCATTTGCTCTTTGACCAGCAAAAGTGAACTTTTCCAAACAAAAATCACCTTGTGGTGAAAGGGTGCATCTGTAAAGGCTTTGCACTAAGGGTAACTTCCACAGCGGGTTTATCTGGATTACAAAGGGAGCAGTAAGATTGCTTCTACTGTTTGATGTCCAAAACTATGGTTTATAGGTTGTAGAGCATCTGTGACTTTTGATACTGAAGCAGGGGATGTCAAATATGATTTCCACAGTTGGATCAGTTTCACAGTGTCCACTGCACTGTTTCTTCATGGTTTTAACATTAAAATGTAGAATCTTATTTCTATTGTCTGTTCTGTTGACATGCATTTTTACTGCCGCAAACTACTGTGTCTATGGTATAACAAACATGACAAAGTTAACCTTTCTAAAAGCTTAATAAAGTGACAAGTTTGGGTCTTAGCCATGAATAATTACCCTGATCAAATCTCATCTAAGACCCTCAATTCGTAACAGCTCCTCATCTTGCCAGTACATGTTATAATAATACCATGCCTAAGCTCTCAACTTCTTTTGTACCGCCACTTTCCAAAGACAATGAAGTTAGTGACAGCAGTGAGGCAAATCCTTCTGAGGGGTTTGTGTGGAATTTACAAGCTTACAATGCATTGTCAGTTACACAACTGATACTGCAGGTAATTTGGCATATCATGTCCAGGAACCAGATCCTTAGGAGGGAATGACGAACAAATTAAGAAAAAAAGACAGAGCACGACAGAAATCTGGTGGGAAAAGTGCAGAGTAAAATCTTGGCATTCCAGTGACCATTCACATGAAACCGATAAGTCTGAAAAGCCAAAAGACTCCCATTTTTCTTTCCCATGTCTCCACCTCACAGTGGCTGATGAAAGTGCCCTTTGTTTCTTGAGCAAATTGTGGAATAATGTTAAACAGTGGAATAACTGATGTGTGGTAAAGATGTCTAATGCCTAAATATGTGCTGAACAAAGATCAAACATCATTGCACAAGATGCAAAATAAGCAAGCAGATGCACATGACTTCAACAGAGCAGACCTGTAATACTGTATATGTATGAGAGAAAAGAAAGTTCAAATATTACCTATTTAAAACAAGATAACAAGGAAAAGGAAACTTGCAGACCTTTCTGTGTAAAGACCTAGAGTGACTCAAAAGAAGATTTGTAATTACTGCAGACAATTATAAGGAACAATATCTTCCACTTTGAGCGAAGGAGGCCAGTTTAAGTTTTCTGTGCCCACTCTTGTTGCAGTGATTATAGCACTGCACACTGAGATGTCCTCTTGACCTCGGTGACAGACAGAAGGTTAGCCACATTATAATCTACAGGCTTAATTTCCCATGTCAGGGGAGGACCCTAAATGGATTTTTAATCCTAAACTAACCATGCTGCACATTGCATATAGTGTTCAGGTGAAAAGTTCTTTCTACCACCCTATCATTCTGGGGCAAGTTGGGTCTGTAACCTGAATCACTGGAAAAATAATGCGCTAAGCCCCTGGTACTGTATAGGCGTTACACCACAACAATGTGTTTCTTTCTTTCTGTTGATGCCTCGGACTCCTCTTTGATGGGGCTCTGAAATGACTGAGTGCCATAGGCTATTTTCTCCCTGTTCAGGCAACTCAATAGCTGGTCTGTCTGGCCTGTTTGTTTTCAGCTAATTGCCTCAAGATCTAATAAGTTAGTGATGATGTACGTTGAGTCACCCATGACCTCTGCCAAAAGAAATATTATGTCGCACTAAAACGTGCCCAGGGACGTAGAAGGGTCTCTCTCTAGTCAGTCAAAATACTTCTAGCCTTGCAAGCCTTAAAATGTTTGGGTTGGTAGACAAGTAAGGTCGTGATAGCCCTGAAATTGGGATGTTATACAAAGTAACGGGGCAAAAATAAGGAAACCAAACGCTAAGGCAGGTATGACAATGCAGTTTTCAGTTTAGGAAACATTGATCTATAAAGTAGACATAGAGCTAGTGTTTAGACCTTTGACCCTCCCCTTTATAGTTTTTTTTTTCTTGTTTCTAAAATTGTTATTTATCACCAGTAAGACTTATACCTTTTTCCGCTTATCTCATGTTACTGTTTTGTTGCTGTGGTTTAATGAAATAAGTAGAAAGAAGCCAGGAGCAAGTATACATAATTTCCAATCTTGGCATACTTGAAACCCCTTGAAAAAATCGCTTATTGGAAAATAAAGTACCACTGAGTGAACACAGTATTGCTTTACAAAGCATCCAGTCAATCATTAAAGCACAAGTCTAACTGAGGTTACAATCAATCTGTGGCTTAAATGATCATTAAAATACCTGTTATATTTTTGACAATGGCAATTGTGTCTAACCTTTTTTAAAATCCAACATTTGTAATGAAAACAACTATGAATCTAAAAATTTAAAATATAAATCTAGATATGTGAAGCTGTATGTGTATATAACGCTCATGCCTAAATCTGCAGTTCAATTTCAGTGTGTTTGTTATTGTTTATAAAGAGGGAAAGAATGGTTGAAAATGCTGCTATAAATGCTGCGCTGACCATGCGTTGCTCATGCATTTTGATTGCATATATTTCTGTGGGGGTATTTTCTTTTTTTTTCCCTGGCAAAGTATCTATGATACCCCACCTCCTCCTGTTTTATTTTCTAAACGACAGACAGCAGTCCAAGCCAAAAAGCCATTTCACCTGCGTTAATACACAATGAATAATTTATAAATCCCAATTATTTGGTATCATTTATGCAAAGAGTGTCACACAAGGCATACATAAAGCATTAAGGATGGTTAACCCATAAAGGAATGGGAGACTAGGAGAAGAGTGGAAGGTCACATCTGAAAGTCAGGTTGCTGTTAGTTTTTCTATTTTTTTGTTTTTCCTCTACAGTACCTTACTCACTGTTTCTGTTCATAGTGTTTTGTATTGGGAAAACCAGATATTTCACAATAAATAATACTCACCGCATGGTCCTGGGTAGCATGTTGGTGCACTGTTTAGCACTGTCACCTTGCAGCAAAGGATTCAAATCCACGGCTGGCTGGGGGCCTTCTGTGTGGGGATTGCGTGTTCTTCCTGTGCATGCATCTGTTCTCTCCGAGTACTCTAGGTTCCTCCCAAGAGATGCTTGTTGGATTCGTTTGTGGTTTTTATTGGCTATAGGTGTAAATGTGCAAGTGAATGAATAGGTAAACTGTCCAGAGTATACTCTACCTCTTGCCCTGTGACAACTGGCAAAGGCTTCAGCCTGTTGGATAAGTGGTTAAGAAAATCGATGGATGGACGGATGGATGGATGGTATAGGCCTGACTTTATAGCTAAATATATTCTGAAAAACGTAGCTGTAATATTCCCTATAATTTACAGGAAATAATCACATGCCAAATTCAGGATAGCTTAAGAAAAATAAGACTGTCAAATTAGAAAAGAGATAAAGAGTACAACAGCAAATTAAGCATCTTGTTTATAATATAGTGGGATGCCATAAATTTCAAATGATATTGCAATATTGGACTAACAGTACTTGATTTTGCTGTGATCTCCATATCTAAACATATGCAATTACCATTGGGGTACCGCTGGTGCTTCCCAGGAGATGGACCGTCCCCCCGTTGTCACTGACTATCTCCCCCACTAATCCTGTCTTAGAAGGGTCTCTGTTAACAGGGATAAGGCATTGGCCTGGTATCCTAGGCTAGTAAGCTAAAGCTTATGTACAAAATGCTATTCAAGAGACACTGCCTGCAGCTATTGGAACTGCGTAGATGTCCATATCATTCAGCCAGCCTAAATATGCAGGAATTTAGCTGTGGCTAAATCTTGGAGACTGACGTGGACATGTTTGTGATAAGGAACAGGCCCCTATGCGGGAGCCTTATTTGGAATCAAACCGATGCATTATAGAATCTGGAACATAGAGATCTGGTCTTTCCCTCTGACAAATCCATAAACTCTTCAGCAAACATGCTCCTACTACTGAAATCCTCTCCGCTTTGCTCATGTTTTACTGTGCAACCAATTATGATGCTCATTCAAGCTACAGAAGCCACTGCATCAGTGGCGCTTACAGCAATAATTCTACAGTATGTTTAGAACAATTTGTGCCTCCTGAAAGTCAAAGCTTTTGATTTAAAGTTCTATGTCAGCCAATAATAGTATCATAAAGTTGTTCAGTTTTTACATCATTGTGAAGAACTCGAAAAAAGTTCAGTACTTTACTTTTTTTTTGTCCCTCACTTAAATAGTTGGCAGAAAGTTAAATCATTATGAAGGGTCATGTTATTGACCCTAACCCCTTATGGCAAAGCAAAGTGCTTGACACCAAACCTCATTCAATTTGCTCCTTCTGGTGTGAACAAAATACTTCTCAGTTTCACACATTTGGGTGGATTAAGCTTTTAACACTTAGTGAAATCCAGCACTTATCCTACAAACACTTGTGAAGTGTATGTGACAGTGGATCTATATTAAGTGTGACTGGGCAAGCTCCAAAAGACCGGAAAAGGCAACACATCTGTTGTATCGCGTGATAACTTTGAACAATGCTCACACACTCTGGTTTTCAGTGACAAATAGCCAAAATGTCACCCTGCAACAATAGATCAGCATCTTATTTAAATCTAAGTGCTAATAATTTAGCTTTTTAGCCCAGATGCTACTTTTCGTCTGAAAGTTATCTAAATCGATATATTGAGCTCACTTTTCATGTTTCAAGCAGTTCTAATGTCCCACTACAATCCGGGGCACCTCTGTGTGTTTGTCGTTCACATTCCTGCATATTTTATCACACACTCAGACACACATTAATAACATACTCACTTTGATGAGAGATGCTGCACAAACATTAGTGATAAAAGGAGATAGTGGGCATGTAACATGCTGGCTGCATTTGTAGATATGCAACCTTCATTTGGGGTTTCAGAGGGTTGGTAAATAATAACACCAGGAGTTAATGGATTTCCTATGCTCTTCAGTCTCGCTGCTGTAGTCACCTGGTGCAACAGTACATGCAACCTTGCCCCTGAGGAAATGAGAGAAGTCTGTCAATCACCCAGCACTTCCTGCTGTTAGATCTAGATACGTATGGAAACATACACACACAAACACACAACCACATTTGAATATACTGCTTCCAACCACTGCTCCATACAGTCAGAGCTTTCAGAAACTTCCATGATAACTTTGGTAAAAGAGCCTCAAGTGGTGAAATAGGCCTCAAATTCAGAACAGATTGTATTACAGGTATACACTTGTTACATTCAAGGCTTCTTGGTAGTAGCAGTAGTCATCCAGTTTCATAATTTAAGCATTTAATTGGTAACAAATGCAGCTTATTCACTTTAATTTACCATAATTTACACTGATTAAATAACACTCTCCTTCTGTCTCTCACTTTCTCTCTCTCTCGCTCTCTCTTCAAATCCAAACAGTTCACTGGTAATATTTTTGACAGACAGCTGCAAACTGTATTGAGTTTCAAATGATAAGCACTCTTCTAGGAACATGCTGTTTTTAAATTTATGGGGGGGCACTGGGCACCAACAAAATCTGGCAGCAAGGAAGCATGAATAGTATACACTTTGCTTTCCGCTCCGTTATTAAGTAAATAAATAGTAAAAAGCGGTATATTTTCTATGAATTGTTAAATTTTCTGTGGTGAAAAATTCAGTAGCTTCTATCATAATCTAAAACAAAGGCACAGAAGACACATCAAATGCAACTGTGCAGTCAAACATTACATGTTGCCGAGCTTGAAAGCAACTTATTTGTATTGTTTTTGGAATAGATGTGCCACAAAATGTATTGTTCCACAGGCAAAACTTGCAGCACACGGATGACAAGAACAAGACAATGAACATGCATTTTGGCATTGTGCTATGGGTTAGTTAACATCTGCAGAATACAGCAGTATATGTAAGGGATAAAGTTACCAAACAACAGCCAGATGGTTCTGGTGAAATACTCGACAGTACTTGAGTTCTTTGTCTTTTGTGGGTAATTTGATTTAAAATATACAGTATAAACACTTTTCCATTTTTGTGTAGAGGACCGCGGACACCTTGTATAAAAACTGTAGATAGAAGACTGGCCTGTTATGCATATGGAGCTGTACTGATATGCACCACCTACGCGTTGCTCTAATTGCCTGTATCCATTGCTACCGATTACAGTGAAAGCAGTGTTGCAGCATGCACTGCATGAATGGTCCACATACATTCCATATTCTCCATAGCCAGTGTACTTGGGACTAAATAGACATACTGGCCCACACAATGCATTGCTCAGTGCAATCCTAGGCCTGTTTCTACACACTAAAGTGCCCACAACTGTCCTCTGCTTGATTTCTATTGTATATTTTTTTTATAAAGCATGGAAGCATATATTATGTTCAGTAAAAACAGATGCACAGATGTTGATAAGATTTCAGAGTGGTCACAGAATGATGTGCTTTTATTAGACTTACACAATGACTTCTAATTGTTTTTTAAAGCTCAGATGCTTAGATGGTGTGAATTGTGTCTCAGTTCAAAAGTTCAAAGGATCTCTTCCAAAACAGAGAACCACTTTTCCAGTATGCTCTCCATATTTCCAAGCATCCATACCACAAGGCCATAAAGAGGCATAATCTCAATCTCATATATTAGTTCAGCAGTTACATACAGTATTTCCAGTGGTTCTACAAGACAGCCAGAGGTTTAAGAAGCCATCCATTGTAAGCAACTTATTTCACAGAGTCATTGTGGACTGTAATTTGTTTCATATTGGCTAACCTGTCTAGAATCCTGTGCCAGGCCATAAGACTTAGCATTTGTATGGCCTCTTCACATCTCTCTCTCTCTCCCTCTCCATCTCTTGCTGTCTCCCCCCACTGCGCTCTAAGTATATTCCACATCTGACTGAATTATTGCCTAGCTGTTAGTCTTTTGGCTGCTGCTCCTATTTGTGCTACAAAAAGACATGAGATTTGCATTACACTCATTTCAGGCGCTTGCCAAAATATTTCACATTAGTTTCAGCTGGATGTGTGAATTATTGTTCAAATTTGATGAGCTTAGTAATGCAAATAAAGGTCACATCAGAATTTCCAGATGTGCTTGTGTCAGTGGACGTGAGCGCGTTTGGGAAACAAGGATACCATTCAAACAGCAATGTGTTATGATTCTGTCGTACTAAACACATCCATCAAAATGCACGTTTTGAAATGGCCACTGAGAGAGACCAGATTTGAATTGGAAGAGCCTCTGTCAAACCATAGTTTATCCCTTGTGTTTACAATCCCCCCAAAAAGGTCATTGATTTAAAAAGGCAAAACACTCGAACCTGCTCAGAGCGGGGCCTTTTCTTTATCTCACCCCAGCATTCCAGTAGTGCTTGAGGGGTGTAGCAGGCAGTAAACTAGCACACAAGACACAGAGAGGAAGAGAGGGAGGCAGGCATAAAATCTGCATGCATGGAAGAAACAAGATGGACATAAAAGATGGACTAAATTGCAGAGAGGACTTTTCTTGTCAAAGGCTAATGGAAACATTTCCACACAACACAGAGAGGGGAATGGAGGCTCCATTATCACAGCCGAGCAGACGGAGCTGGCAGCCATTCCAGAGAAGCGCTGAGATGTGCACAGTGGCCCGGCTTAGCGCCCTCAGCCAGCCCCTCGGGCCTCTACCTGAATAATCTGTGTCAACAGGTTCCAAAATGCCCAGAAGAATCATATAAACAGACACAAAAACACTTATAAAAATAATTGTCCTTATCTATGTTGTTTTTTTGTACTTTTCTCCTGTTTTTTTTGTCTTCACTTGAACCTTCTAATTAAGTAACAGCAGCCCCAAAATCCTAAGATTGGTGTTGCACCTTGAGCGTTGAGTTCTTATGTGTTGTTTGCCAGTAGGCCCGGAGCAACTTTCTAAACCCTTTGATGTGAGATTTCAAGTCTCACCTCATATGATCCAAAGGTCAAAATTACAAACAAAGACACAAAAGGAGGCACAACAAAAAGCAAATAGTCTGTAATGTGAAACATAAATGCAGACATAGTGACATAAATGATGTAGTACAATATTCATTTAACATCCACATTGGCGTTTGGAGAGGATATGACATTGGGTTTTCTCATAGTTTTATGTGACAATAGTATTTGCTTTGTTTTGCTGACTTAAATCACCCCAATTGCATTGAAAGCCCAGTTAAAGCTGTCAAGTTATATATAGTTATATATACGTATAACTTTTTTTGCATGTATTCTCACGCCCAAACCCATGTCTCATGAGGCCCATGAGAGATTGATTTGGTGGTAGCATTTCCACTGACAATTCCTCAAGGCAGCGCTGCATTTGCGTGCTCTCTGACACCCTACATGCCCCAAGGTTAGTATGAAGCCACACAGTCTGTTAGGGCCAAATCTGGATTTGTCGTTTTCCTGATAAGTAAACAGAAAGAAAAGTGAGATAAAAGCAGACGATGAAGGACAGGATGACTTTTCAAATCTTTGGCTGCCATTTCAAGTTGTCAGAAACCACCACAGCACACTTACTGACTAAACTGGATGGAGACTATCAAGAAAAAAGGCTAGCAAAAAATAAAAGCAGACTTTTTGGTGCATCATAATGAAAAACAATCTGCATGCAAAATGGTAAACAACCAAGTTGAATAAGAGAGATGGAGAAGAAGCCAGTCTGATGACTTGTTCATCTCATCTGCCTATCTTCCACAGGAAACCATCCATTTATAATAAGCCTATCTGATAAATGTTTTAATAAAATTATTGCATAATTCATTTTTGGCAGGCCTAGTTTTAATTGACTTATTGCTGAATTGTACTGAAGATCAAAAGCTTGATTAAAGCAATGTATATATTTGTGCCCCATGGTTTTTCCCCCAACACCATGTTTCAAAAAACATGAGAAGAAGTGTGTAGTGAAATGTGATCAATTATTCACCAAGATAATCTGTTAAGTGACTGATTACTGGATTATTTTTGACAATGTCAATGTCAGGAATACTTTATGCAGAATGATAATACATAGCAAAAAAAAAAGAAAAAAAAATGAAGGCAAAAAAGATTGTGTTACACCACGGCGTAGCACTCAACCTAAACCACTCGTAGCAAATTCATTTGGTTTGGGCCTGCACTGGACTAAAATGAGCTGATTTTGCCCTACAAAAATGTATGCTTTTTTAAAAAAAGCAGAAAAGGTGACAGATAAGACAGCATTTACACATCACAGCAATTTGACACCTAATTACAGAGCTCTTAATAAAAGGTTCTCTCGGTGTGTGCCCTGAGTTAACACTGTCTCATGGCTATAATTATCTCATCTCAGTATTTGACAGTGCATTGTTTAACCTAGATGCAGGGGGGGATCCTGCATGTCTTCCACCAGCTTACATCTGAACTGGATGCTTTCCTGATTAATCTTACAAAAGACCTGACATTAGCACATAGGTTAGGGTTTAACAGATTTTGTCTATGTCTAACATGACCCTTTATCCCTTTATGCTAGGTAAGAAAAGTAGCATAGTAGAAGCAGTGTTACAAAGCAAACTGCCTAAGTGTTGCATTTAAATACAAAACCAGAATATTTGTTTGCTTCAGTATTTCCAATTCTGTTGTCTTTACCTTCATACCCCACTAATCAATCAATCTATCTATCAATCTATCTATCTATCTATCTATCTATCTATCTATCTATCTATCTATCTATCTATCTATCTATCTATCTATCTATCTATCTATCTATCTATCTATCTATCTATCTATGGTGTCACTTTCAATTCTACGACTATTTTCAGAACTTTTGACGGCCAATAAATTGCTCGGGTCACTCTAGTTTCAGCCCTGCCTGCATAAAACACACATATCAAAGCCCGAGCTTCATCATCAAAGAGTGGCAAGGGTGCCACTTCTCAGTGTCACTATTTAAGCAGCTATTATTCAGCTTGTGTTTATCATTGAGTTACAGCACTAACGTTAAACATAATAACAAGTGTATCACATCCCAGCTGTCACTACTGACTTATCCTGACACTCCCTGCTTATCTTTAATAAATATCAGAGAGAGGTCATAGCTGGGCCATTCTGCTGCAGCTCACAGCTTGCCAATAGAATTTCTAAAGGGTTATATGAAACTTCCCATGACAGCAGCACCTGTGCTCCACCGTAACATCAGATAGCATTCAGATAATGAATAACTGACTTTAAATTGGAAAACAAAATGTTTACTTTCCCGCTTGTATTTGTCATGTATTTTGAAATGTTCTCATTTTAAATCATCAGAAATGAAATAAATTCGGTGTTGAATTCTGGGAAGTTCAGACTTTGCTTGTAAGTTGCAGCACTGCTGTTTCTAGTAAATAAATCTCTTTGTTTTATTTTCTCAGCTTTCTTCCTCACTCTATCCCTTCAGTCTTTATAAGGCAGACAGACACTATAAAAAAAAAGACCTTCCACAGCTTCAAACTTTTGCTGAACATTCGTTGAGTCATGCACAAATACTATACACTATATATAAAGTGCAAGATGAAAACCACATTTATTTTTTCATGCCGGTACAGCAATTGACATTCAACATTTTAGTGTGCATTTGTGTGAACCTTCTTTCTTCTTTCTTTCTTCTTCTTGCACCATCACACATTCTTTTGTTGCTCCAGTTCTCCTTTCTTTTGCTAACCTGTTTTTCCCTCAGTAGTAAAATGGGAGTGTGAACATTAAGCCTTAACCACAAGCACAAGTGCCAAGTAAATTGAAACTAGCAACCACTGCAGCAACAACAAATAAACACAAGTCTGCCCAAACCTCTCACTGGGTAACAAACACGCAAATCCCAACTTACACATACACATAAACACAGAACAGGATTATCATGCAATTAAAGCCCCAAACCCTTTTTTTTTAGTTCAATCCAACTTCCTTGTGGTTTTTTTTTTCTTCTGTAGTCTTCTTCTTAACAGAGGAGAATGGAATCCATAATTATCTTGCATCAAATTGACAGTTATACAAAAAAGTCTTGGCTTAACTCTTGCTTCTTTTTATAGTTTGCCAGTGTCACAGAGAAATAATGTTCCCATAAACATATCAGATTTACATATCGAGGAACTTCTGCGCAGTTTGCATGGAAAATTCAGCAGATATATCACTCCATGAACTCTTCAGGATGGCTCTTGTTCACACACCCACAAACACACACACATATATGGTGAGAGTCCCCTGGTGTATTGTTCTGACCTCGAGCAATCCTTCTTACACTGTTACTGACCTTTCACTGCTAAGAGGAAAACAGCCTGTGCCCTGAATACTTTGCACTGCAACCTCCACAACACGCACATATTTGCACACAAATGAACACACAACATTTATACACTAATCTAAAAATATAATTGTACACTATTACACACACAGTCACTGACGCAAAGGCTACTGCTGGTTGCAAGAGGTCAGAAGGGGTGAAATCAATGGCTCCAAAAACCAAGGCTGATAAATTATTGTGGACCTTCTGCACTCTATCCTTTTGTTTTCTTATCATAGATCTTAATATAGTTTCATTTTTGCATGGCACTGGAGTTGCTGCAAGATAACAAAGCGTATGTTAAGTGGAGCAGTAAATTATATCCATAATATAATAGCTTGTTTTGTTTCCTCACTGATTTGAATACAATAGATTAGAATTAACTGTATGCATGGGGTGCTTTTATGCCGGATGTTGTTATTGTTTAGATGCAATTAAGATGCTAATCAGTAATCAATTTGTGGCATTCAGGAAAGTATACTTTCCCCAGTAAAAGTCATGGCGCAGGTGTGTGTGATCTCTATGAGCCATGACAAAGCTTAGCTGTGGTCAGTGAATGATCCCATAATGAAAACCATGCATAAAAACCTTTCATTTACACACAGCAGCAAGTGCACCTTTGCCCATCTGTTTTCTTTCATTCTTTCTTTCTTTTCCTTTCTTTCTTTTCTTTCTTTACTAAGCAGTGCAAGAATGAAAAAAACAAAAAACAAAAAACACTCCTGCTGTCTCGCTTTACCCCAGCAGATAACTAACTGGCTTCCTCACTCAAACAAACTGCCTGATAATGGAATCATCTCTATTCAGTTAGTGGTCTAATCCTATCTCGGGAGCCCAGAACACACAAGCACACTCATGCATGCACAC
>VUQG01018965.1:0-10102 GCA_015106755.1 Etia nguti
CGCTGCTCCCCGGGCGCCCAATGGCAGCCCACTGCTTCACTGAGTGAATGGGTTAAAAACGCAGAGAGGAATTTCCCCACGGGGATCAATAAAGTATACATTATTATTATTATTAAGCTAGTTAGCATTCATAAACTGCAATACTGCAGCACACACACATGCATATAGCCCTAGTATTTTATTTGCAATGGACTAATTAAAAAATTTTACTCACCAAAAACTTGTGATACTTGTGTGGTCTGTGCCACTGTGTCAGACATATAAAAGGGGGATATATTAAAAATCTTCTAAAAGGCACCAACAACACAGAATGTTAAAAGGGTCCATTTTAATGAGTTAGTTAGTTCTTTAGTATGACCAAGACCAAAGATAACATTTATACTAATGTCTTGATGCAAGCTATTTCATCCAGGCAAGGTAACTCTGTTCATCTGAGTTACCAAAGTTTTTCCCAGGGCAGACTGAAGAAGTCATTGGCTAAGGGACAAAATGTTGATCACACTGAAAACGCTACATACAGATCAACCGAATCAACTTTCTGGCATTTATACCAGACTCCTGAAATCTACTAAGGATATTTGGCATGCAGGCTGGAGCGAACAGAGACCAAACTGCCAACCTAGACCTACTCTACCTCCCAAGGTACAGCCACCCTCAAGACACAGATAAGTGATGAAACACCTGAACCCTCAAAACCTACAGTGAGTGTATTTGATAACTCTTGGGAGCATTTTGCTGGTGTATAAATGTAAGATTTCTGAGGAGTTATTTTTTTCATTACATCTTTAAGTAGGAGTAACTTTGTGAGTGTTCTAGTGTTCTCATGTCAGCTTAGAGGGAATGTCCTCTGAGGCATCCTGGGAATGTTAGTGCAGCCGAACACTTGAGATGATGCTAGAGAGTGTTAAAAGAAGCAGGGCAGCCTAACCCTGCAACACTGTCTGACCTACCAGCTGCTGGGGGGCTAGGAGAGCAAATGCCTGACTGGGGGATATAAATGAAACCAAGTGAAATACCTAATCTCCTTGGACTCACTGAATATGCTACTCAGTAGTCCAGCAGACACAGTAGATACTTGAAACTAGAAACTGTTATCTTTTCTGCTATCCCTCCCTGTAATCTGAACACTGGCTATGTTAGAAGACAGGTAACTTGTTTCCCTTTGTATCTAAACTGCCATTCACTAAGACACTCTATTCTAGGAACCACATATTTAGTCATTTTAAAATTCATACAGAAAATTCCTGACTAACACAGGTGAGTTTTAAAGACGAGATTAACATGAATGAAATTTAAAGAGGCTTAAAAAACTAACTAGTTCAAATGCAAAGTTAAAGTAACTAATTTCAACTATTTTCCCCTTATTTTCTCAAACGTAATACCTCGCTGGATAATGTAGATTTACTTTGTAACTTCAAAAATTGACTATTGATTAGACTTGGAGGGTTGGTGTCAAACACAGGGCCTGGACATTCAGCAGGATATTTATTTTTATTTATTTTCAGCAGAGTTCCTGAAATTTCTGATTTGGATACCGCTCCAGGAGGTGATGATTTATTGAGAGACAGTCAAGTCTAATAGCATTCACACCAAACTTAACCCATACAATTATAGGTTTGATAGGTTGTTAATGTTTATGGAGAGTACAAAGTGTATATAAAAGCCTCAGCTTTTTTGTCCCCCAACTACTGTTCATCAATCTGCTGAGATGTTTGTAACAGCGATTATTAATCTTACAGTGCAGAGATTAATATGTGTGACAGCTGACTTCACCTCATACATGTTAGTTTTCAAACTTAAGTATATTAAAACATGAAAGTCTACTTGCAGAACAGTATTTTAAATTATATATGGCTGATATAAACTTGCATGAATCAGGGTCAAGGGATGTAAACTAAAAAGTGGCTTTATTAACCTAACTGAGTACAAATTAATCCAGCTCAAAAAAAAAAAAAGGCAACTAAAATGTATAAATCTTCCAGGAAAATGTACAGTGAGGGAAGACATAAGGATGAGGGAGGATACACCAAAGGGCAAGTGAGGACTGAAAAGATATATACACAAGAGGGAACACGCAACAGGTGGGAGGACAGCTGAAACTAATCACAAAACGTCCCTAAAATAAAACAGGAAATGACTAACAGATAGGCAAGACACAGAGGAACCAAACTCAGAAGCAATACGAAATAATATACCAAGACAACTAAAAATACTTGAACATAAAACAGCCCCACCCCTGGCGTGCAAATGGTGGCAACAAAGACCCTCAGTTGGCTTGGATGGAGGCCTTCAGCAGCGACAGAGAATTTCTTG
This sequence comes from Etia nguti, assembly GCA_015106755.1. Classification (NCBI taxonomy): domain Eukaryota; kingdom Metazoa; phylum Chordata; class Actinopteri; order Cichliformes; family Cichlidae; genus Etia; species Etia nguti. The sequence goes on from VUQG01018965.1 coordinate 2,314, forward strand.
GGGTCGGTGATGAAAGTGGCTCTCTAAAGGCCAGGTGAGTCTGTGATTTTGGTGATTTGGCAAGAGGCCTTAGGTTGCAAAGGTGACCCTCTGAAGGCAAGCCCAAAGGTTTGCATTGATGGAGGAGAAGAAGCCACTCATCGTGTGGCTGGAAAGGACTCCAGGAGTGGCGAAGAAAGAGCCCATCAGGGAATCTGGCTGGCGGCCGGTGGCACAAGAGGAGACACTGCCCAAAAGGGACACTGGCAACGAGGCAGGGCAAGAAACCAGCAAGATCTCAAAGTGACAAGATGGAGTCTTGGTGATGGTTCGACAGAGGGGCCAGTAGCTTGGCATGGCATCCGCAGGCTCAGGCACAGGGAACTCAGACACAATGAAACCAGGAGACACGAGAGGCTGGGGCTGCTGAGCAGAGCTGGCACTGGAGGCTGGGGCTGCAGTGCTGACTCAGGATTCTCTAGGGGTCCAGAGTTAACTGAGGCCTTCATCTCGGTCTCTGGGTATGCCCTGGGCAGGGTAACGGTCTTCTGAAAGGTCAGCTCAGCAACAGCTCACAACTAGCTCACAACTAGCTCAGCAGCCCCATAAACAGTGATAGAATGGGCTGGCTGGGAAACAGTCATGGTACTGGGTCTGTGACCCAGTGTATGTAATTTTAGGTTAAGTTTATATTATTTGATTTGTGGTTGTTCATGGTTTTGGTTCTCTTTATTGTTTTCTGCTTGTGTTGTATTTATAGTCCCTAGTCTTTAGGTTTCTGTCTCTGTGGCCTTCCTGTGTTCCACGTTTCTCGTTTGGCTACTCATGTCTCCGTGCTCCATGTTTCCTCTCTGTCTCTCTGTAGTCAGTCATGTCTCCATGTCGCAGTGTCAAGTCTGCGTCTCAGTCTGTATCTCATGTTTCCTGTTTTATTTTGATAGTCCCTCATCTAGTGTCAGTGTGATCAGTATTGCTTCCTCCCCATCTTGTTATGTTTGATCTCTCCCAGCTGTGTTCCTCATGTGTTTCTACTTCCCTCGTTACTCCCTGGTGTCTTTAAGTCCTGTGTTTTTCTTTGTCTGTTGTCGCGTCGTCCCATGTGCTGTGCATTCTCCTGCGTTCCTCGTGTCCCCATGTTGCTGTGTGAGTTTCTCTGTGTTTCTGGTTTCCATCGCTCCTAGTTTCCTAGTTTTTCAGTTTCTAGTTTCCAAGTGTTTAAGCTCTTATTTTCTAGTTTAGGTTTGTTTTTCATGAGCTTATTTCTTAAAATAAGAACTCTTTATTGTCATTGCACAGTCTTACATAGTACAATAGTACAGCGAAATTGGAAAACTGTCACATGTTGGCACTAAGCTAACTAAACACAACACAGTAGACTTAAAAGTGGATTTTTTTTAAAGAGTGTAAGAAAGGTATGAGCAAAAAAGAATGACTTATTAAATAAATAAAAGAATCTCTCTCTTTCCTAGCGTCTTCCCAGCACGGGGTCCGATATGTGGCTCTGTCTTCTCCATTTGGACCGGTCTTGGGTGTCCTCTGGGGCGAGATCCTCTGCGCGCATGTCTTCTGTGATTGCGTCCATCCACCGCTTCTTCGGTCTTCCTCGGGGTCAGCGGCCTTCAGGGTCGAGTCGGAGGGATGTTCTTGACACCGAATCCTCCTCACTGCGCATGACGTGTCCATACCACCGTAGGCGCGCTTTCAATTGGGGCAACTCCGAGTCGTTTTTGAACACCTTCATTCGTCACATGATCCAGGCGGGTTAAGCCCACCATTCACCTGAGCATCTTCATCTCCATAGCATTGAGGATCTGCGAGTGTTTCTTGGTGGCTGACCAGCATTCCGCTCCATATAGGGCCACTGGCCGTATGACTGTCTTGTAGACCTTAGCTTTGAGGTGTTCGGGCATCCTCTTATCATACAGGATGCTGGTGGATTCATGCCATTTAAGCCATGCTGCGTTGACTCGTGAGCGCACATCCGGGAGGGTCTCGCCATCTGCTGAGACCAGGGACCCGAGGTATTTGAATTGGGTGGTCTTCTTTGACTCCAGGCCATCGATCTGGATCGATCCCGGAGTCTGAGGGCCACATTCTAGATACTACGTCTTCTTGATGTTCAGGTGAATTCCACTTTCTTCCAGCCGGTCCTTCCATTCCTGCGACTGCTCTTGGAGGGGCAGGCGGTCTGGGTCTGCAAGTGCCACATTGTCTGCGTAAAGGAGGGTCCAGGGTATTGGTGATTGTAGGTCGGCCGTCACTGTGTCCATGCAGAGGATGAACAGCAGGGGTGACAGGGCTGAGCCTTGGTGGACGCCGACGGTGATGCTAAATGGTGGTGAGGTACTTGCAGGGCATCTGAGTTCACTGGTGACATTCTGGTAGAGTAGCTGCACCCATCGCACATATTCTTCTGGGATGCTATGTGACCGAAGCGCTTTCCAGAATGCCATATGCACCGTCCTGTTCTTCTCCCTGTGCTTTTCCATAAGCAGTCGAGCGGCATGGGTGGTGTCAGTGGTGCCGGAGCCCTTGACAAATCCACACTGGTTTGGGGTAAGCTCAACAATATCACAAAGCCATTTATCCAGGATTTGCTCAAGGATTTCCATGGTATGACAGAGTAGTCGTATTGGCCGATAGTTTGCGCACTCGCTGACATCCCCCTTGCCTTTCCAGATAGGCACGGTGGTGCTGGTTGTCCAGGCCTGGGGAGGCTTGTTCTCGGACGCGATACGATTGAAGAGATCCAGTAGGAACGCTGAGCCACGCTCTCCGAGCATCTTCCATATTTTGGCTGGGATGTCATCTGGTCTGGTTGCCTTTCCGTTCTTCATCTTCTGAAGTGCCTTCCGCATTTCCATGGCCGTGATTGCGGGTACTGGGCTGGGGATGGGCGGGAGACTTTGGATCGGCGGGTGTGGGAATTCCTGATTGGAGATACCAGTAAAATATTTGGACCAACGTTTCAGGATGGCTGTCGGGTCACTGAGGACCTGGCTGTCTGCTCCCTTAACTTGCATAACGTGGCCAATGTCTTTCGTGGATCGGTGGCATGCTTTGGACAGGCGATAAACCATGTTGGCCCCTTCTGTCGTGTCCAGCTGATCGTACACGTTCTGGTAATGGCGGTTCTTTGCATCAGCCACTGCCCTCTTAGCTGCTGATTACAGAGAGTGATACTGGGTCTTGTTGGCGTCCAGCTGTGATTTTCTCTACACTTTGAACTCTTGCTTCTTGAGTTTAATTGCCATCTGTACTTCTTCGTTCCACCACCATGTTTGTTTGGTGGTGGAATAAATAAAAGAATGAGTGAATGTTTATTTCACATTATTAGTGCCCCCCAAAAAAGTCCAGGGAGGTAACCAATCAGGTTAGCTGTTGGCATTGATTAGGGCTATTGCCCTGTTGTAAAAGTTATCGTTGAATCTGTTTGTCCGCTACCTCAGCAGCCTGAATCTCCTGCCAGACAGCAGCAGCTTAAACAGCCGGTGTCCTGGGTGTGTGCAGTCCTGTAGGATGCTGCGTGCCCTCTTGAGACAGCGAGTGCTGTACAGGTCCTTCAGGGAGGGAAGAGGATGTCCAGTTATTTCTTTGGGCCATATTAATGACCCTCTGAAGTGTCTTTTTGTGTGCCATGGTGCAGATGGAGAACCACACAGGGATTTAGTATGTCAGCACACTTTCAATGGAGCAAGGGTAGAAGACAATCATCAGCTACTCTCCACCACCAGAATCTTTGGTTCCGTCAGCGCTGGCTGGGACCAGGTCTCCAGAGATCCATAACAAAGACTTGTTACCTGACAGCAAAATAGAAAAAAGACATCATTCTCATCAGTCATAGTGAGATTTGTAAGAGAAATGATGGACAAAATGATGAAAACAAGTAGTTCTTTACACTACAGCCATCTTACAACATCATCTACTGCTGTTGCCAGAGCACGGGCAGAAGCAGAAGCTGACCTTGCCCAACTATCCTATGCCAACCAGGATGAAAACATCCTGAAGCAACAAGGCGAACAGTTTAAAAAGAAAGCAGATTTGGATATGGAGCTACACATACTCAAATCACAGAAAGCAGCTGCAGCCGCAATAGCTGACACTAAAGCTTGGGAAGTGTCCACACATGAAAGTGTGCACTTACAACAGTCCCAGCTGGAGAACATGCAGACAACAACAGTCAGAACTCAGTGATCATCTCCAGACTCCACAAATACATCCCGAACACCCACCTCCTCCAGTGCCACAGGCAACCTAATGTATTGACACCTGCATGAAGGACAGTCAGTAAATAATGATCAATTTCACCATCTGCAGCCTAAGGTATTGAAACCCTTAGGTGTCAATACCTTGCCAATACCGTAAGGAGCAGTCATGCTGACACTTCAGATTTAACAAAATATCTGGTATGAAAAGAATGGTCAGTTCTGGTCTGCTGAAATTTGATGATCAACAAGTTATTGAACAGGTACTTTTAATAAAAAGTAAGGATTTTCCTAAGCTGATAAACAGAGACAATCAGCATTTCAGAGAATCTGGGGCTCTTCTACTAGGACTTCATGCTGCCCAAAGATTCGGTCATCTCCCAGGCCTTTCACATCTTTCACAGAGTCAATCCAATTCTGGAAAAGCTTTCATACCATCTTCAGGAGAAACGATTTCAAGAGAGATAATTCAGTGTGCTGTCCTCATTTTTAATTTTTTGTTGAGCTTAAGAGGTCAAACTTTGTAATGACTCAAGTTGTTCCTGTGTTATAGGTAGCAATACCATCAGCCCTAAAATGGAGAGAACAGTAAAATGGAAATATCATTCCCTTGTATCTGTTAAAAGGACAGATTTTAAGTGTTGTGGACGCTGGCCCAAAAGGTTCCACAAACAAGAACAAAGTGGACCCTGTTAAACTGGATTTAGGAGTGGAATCATTACTTCTTCAAATGAGTCAAGATCTAATTTGGTACCTTGAGACAGAATACTTCAGCTTCTTTGTTTTAAAGGAGAAGTCTTGGACCAAGGGAAGCATTTTTTCTAAAGTTAACAGTTTGTTTGACCCCTTAGTCACAGTGGGAATAAAAAACTCTCTACTGAACAGTATCACTGAGACACACCAATACCATCATCGAAACAAGAACATTGGAAACTCTGGAGAAACTTTATGAAATACTTAGAAAAGCTCCTGATTCCAAAACCATATGCTCCAGTTTCTTTGTCCACACAGATGCACCACAGAGAGTTGTGTTTTTTTTTTTTTTCAAATGCATCAGTCATAGGCCCTGCTGCTGTGGTTTATTTGAAGACCGTTTGAAGACCGCAACAGGAGAGAGCCATATGGGATTAGTTATGGCAAAGACAAAAGTTTCTTCACACCCATCTCATACTGTGCCCTGCCTTGATCTTTGTGTAGTGGTCTTGGCAACTGAGATAGCAGACTTCATCCAGGATGAAATAGATATTGACATTCTTTCTGTGGTGTACCATAAGGACATAAAATAGTACTGGGTTACAAATACAATATGTCATGGAGGCATGTGCCTTGAGGCAACTGTTGTAATTTGGCATTATATAAACTGAATGTGTCAAACAGGATAACATATTTGAGAAAGTCTTCTCAACCAGAGATTAGCAATGAAGAAAAACCAGTAGACCATGGAACTTGAACCAACAATTGCTGCATCTCTCTAAAGCACCAAGTGGTTTACTGGACCATCATTTTTATCCAAATGTCAACAAGTGCAGACTGATGTCTGTTCTCAGACTGATGTCTGCTGGTACATCATGATATGGATCCAGAAGTTCTTCCTGAAGCAACAACCATTAGTGGTTATAGAGTTCAAAGATTGAATAGGTTTTCCACTTGGACATCTTTTAGTCATACAGTCTCCACAAATATCAGGAAGGCAACAAGTGTTGCAAAAACACATGGTGACAACACAGGAAATGAACATGCACAGACAGTAACAGTAATCATTAAAACTACACAAGATACAAAGGAGTTTTAGTAGCTTGCCAAGGGAGATCAATTCCCAAAACAAAGTCCACTTTATAATTTGACACGCCTCATAAGGAGATGGTTTGAGCAACCCCGGGTGGCAAATGAGTTTAGAGGAATGCACTCGCTGCAACACTTGAGATCTAATGGTTGAAGGTACAACGGTTCGATTTGGTAGGCCTGTGCAAGGGTCAGTCTTGCTAAGCTGGGCTTACCCTCCACTTGAGTAGTAGGCAACGTAATAGTAAAAATAGTGGTGGGTGTGAACACACTTGTGCTTGTGTAACACTGATGAAGCACTAATGAATGAATACCCGTTAGGTATTAAGTGAAATATTGGGCTATTATTAATCAGAAGATTTAAGAACGGCTACTGGAGCTGATGGTCAGTAATTAATAAATACAAACCACACAAAACGCTTTTGCAGGTACCATGTATGTAAGCAAAACCAAGGAAAAAATAACAAGGAAAGAAAAGGCCAAACTTAAATAATCAGTCCTGCTGCAGCGGTTCAATCAAAAACCCGGTTCACAGTGCACAAAGACAACTAAATACTCCTGTAGCTTAGATCAAGCAATACAGATTCTCAAGTTCAAAAATATTCCCCATAAATAACACATTACAATATCCAAAACGCTGATTCACACAGAAGAAATACAGTCCATGATTTAACTGAGTGTTCATGAGAAATGTCCAAGCGCTGTTGTCCATAAACGGGGGGAATGGTGCGTATGGTTGTGGAAATCAGTGTAATTGAATAATGAGTTCAGAGAGGGGGACAGAGCATCGTCTTTGACAACTTCCTACCAGACCAATGGAAGTGGAAGCTTCAATGCAGAAGGATTCCTGCTCCTAGCCGTTCGTTGGCTAGCCATCCTTTTTAAACCCAAAAAGGGTCACCTGGCCTGCATTAAATAAACAGGGCCAATAAGAAATCACAAGAATAATACGAAAATGTCAGCCAGTTAAGCTTAATACATTAAGTTATTCTTGTTCTTGTGTACACAATAATTCATAAATAAGTAAAGAAAGAAAGAAATAGTATATTTAATCAATATAGAATTAACTAAACAGTTCAACTGCTATATACAGATTGCATAGCTTTAAAACGTTTGCTATCCAACAAATACCAGTCAAACTCACAACAATCCTTCAATTTATTTGGACCGGCAGCAGCCAATTAGCGTCAGCTGCTAGCATCACAAACAGTCAATTGAGAATTCAAACTCACCAATTCCATTCCGTTCGGTGTACGACAACACTATACAGCTCTGGCTCACAGTAGTTGGCGTCTAAGTCATATAATGTTTTAGTGGGTGTTAAAAAATGCATTAAAAACGGGAAAAGCAAGTGTTTGGAAATACGAACCTGCAACAGCTCCATCACCTGGCTTGCCTCCACGCATCTGAGGGAAGAAAGCCGGACAGGCTTAGCTATCATCTACATGCCATCTGATTGGCTGAGCATAGTCATGTGACTGGAGTCATGTAACTAAGGTAGTATTTGTGATGTGTTCATAGGCAGGAAAAGTGTAGGAAATTACTAAAAACTAGGAAAACAGATTTTACTCTGGGTTACACTTGGGTGCAAACTGGCAGGAAAGGGTGTCAGTCTTAACTTTTCATTGATGGTTAAAGGAAAACTGACTCAACTGGCTAGGATAATTTTTGTGATCCGTTACAAAAGGCTATTCCAACCCCTCTATTACAATAATATTTCTTATCATCTCTATGCTGATGACATTCAGTTATACTGTTCTTTCAAAACTTCTGAGTTTTATAAATTGTCGTGTTTAAATAATTGTCTGTCAGAAATCAAACAA
>VUQG01018966.1:0-38737 GCA_015106755.1 Etia nguti
CGCTCGCCCTCGGGCACCCTCCCCGGGCCTTGCTCCAGGGCGGGGCCCCGTTAACCCTATCCCGGGCAGGGTAAACTGTTCCCTCGATGTCTTCCTCATAAGGGTCTTCGAAACGCTCTTTGTCTGGTCCCTCACCCAGGACCAATTTGCCATGGGAGACCCTACCAGGGGGCAAAAGCCCCCAGACAACATAGCCCCTGGGATCCCTGGGATACACAAACCCCTCCACCACGATAAGGTAGTGATTCACGGAGGGGGCGTTTAAAACAAATTTATTTGTTAGACAGAGATCTTGACACCCCCCCCCCCCAATGTTCAGCACAAAGTTACACCCATGATTAGCACATCCTTAAGGTTTTGAGGAAACTGTACAAGGTGAGGACAAAAGATGGAATATACAAGTCTTGGGCCATATCCTGATCACAAAATCCAGCAGCCACTTAGAGAAGCTGCACCTCTAATTAAAATAAATAAATAATAATATATTTTAAATAAAAGGATATTGAGGTGAGTGAAATGAGAATATGTGGTCCTTTAATGCTACCGGAGTACTAGGCTTACCCTGAACTTAATTCCTCCCAAACAAACAACAATTCAATTCAGTTTTATTTATACAGCGTCAAATCACAACAACAGTCGCCTCACAGTGCTTTATGTTGTAAGGTACACCCTACAACAATACAGAGAAAAACCCCAACAATCACATGCCCCCCCTTCGAGCAAGCACTTTGGCGACAGTGGGAAGGAAAAGCTCCGTTTTAATAGGATGAAACCGCTGGCAGAACCAGGCTCAGGGAGTGGCGCCCATCTGCCACGACCGGTTGGGGTGAGAGAACGAGGACAAGATATACTCATGTGTATATATATATTTTTCCTTTTCAGTCATTTAGCATATATTGCAAAAAAGTCAGTAACTCATTAAGTTAAACGTAAGATTCGCGACAGCAAAGATTATGGCAGAAGAAAAGCACTTTTCATGTGCTTTACCACATTTGACTGCTTCTTGTTCCTCTGATGATTCAAAGTAAAAGTCCGAGTGAGTTTCAAGATGGCTGCTGAGTGGTGAACTTACTTTAGAAAATGGAATTGACCTGACGACATGTATAGAAGCGGGGGGGGGGTCATCTTTATACAGCTATTCTCTTTGGTAGCTTGTTGAGTGTGTTGCTAAGTGACGTAAAGTCGTCGACTCTGCTCCAATCGCTGTTGGAGAAAGAGGTCACGTGATTTAAAGCGACCAACCAGAAAGAAGCTTTGTCTGTTGGTGTTTCCTCCAATCCAACTCCTTATTTTGATCTCGAAGCAATAAATGGTGATTTGCCATTGAATTATATTTCTATTTTTGGGGTGTATTTTTACGATCTCTCCTATGGTAAGATGGCTGACTTGTTTGTTTACTATATAGATCCTAAAAATGCTGTCGTGAAGGTTTGAAGCTGATTTCATAGGAAGGAATACTTCTTAGTGACCTCATGACAACTTCGCCAACTGTTTAAAACAGTGTCGATATGAAGTGTACTCTTTGGTTATATATTGATAAATGGGGCGTCAGAAAGAAGTCTTTTCCTAATCAGACACTAAACACAAGAATGAGGATTTGTTGGTGCCTGAGTGAATGACGGCCATGTCCGGTGTTGATGGAGTTAAGGTGGAAACTGCCTAGGAGGAAAGAGGGAAGGCAAGTTTGATGTGAGGAAATGCAGGAGTGTGGAGGTGTTGGCAGAGGAACTATGTCGAAATGTAGGAACTATGTCTTTTACAAGGAAAAAGAGTTGGCTGTTATGATGGAGAGAAGGAAGAAGGTAGAGTCTTAGAGCGATACTTAGAGTATTGCGTGTGCAGGAGAACAGATGGAAGCAAAGGCCAGGAGCACTGTATTTGGATTCAAGCTGTTTAAGCATTGTGTACATAGGACAGCACTTCTCTCCTCCTAAGGAAGGAGACAAGGGCCAGCCGGTGTGATTAAGCTGGAAAGAATGTGGAGCAGGAGAGATTGATTAAGGACAGAAATGTGCTAAGAAGAAAGTGTGTTGAGAAAATTGAAGAAGTTCTTTGAGGAGCTGATGGATGAAGAAAATGAGAGAGAGGAGGACTGATGAGGAAAGTTAGTGAATCTGGAAGTGAGGGGAGGTGTGAAGATGATGAAGAGTTGGTCCAGATGACATACCTGTGCAGGTATAGAGATGTCTAGGAGAGAGGGTAGTGGACTTCTTGACAGATCTGCAGAGTGGACAGGATCAGGAATCTGTTTTGGATCATATCCATAACAGTCTTTTTGTAAAAGAATACCTAGTAAGTATTCTAACTGTTTTTGAATTACCTTAAAAGAAAAAGATGGAATTTGGGGAATCAAACTCACATATCCTGCCATATTTTTTTGTACATTATTAAGATATTGAGTTTTTTATTGAGATAAATACTGTTTTATTAAGCTTATTCTTACTTAAGCTCATGTACCACAGAGGAAAATCACGAGAACACGCTCAAATTCACCTCCAATTCACGTGCACATCAACGATGCTGTGCCAGTACACGTGCACGTGGAGAGCCAGAGGGGTCCTGGCAGGTCGCCTCAGGTTAGATATTTGTATGTAGACTGTGTGTCTTAGTGATGTTGTTCATGTCTTATTGTGAATCTAATCTCCTGATCATAAGCTGTGTGCTCACTCATGCCCATAGTACATACCAGTTCTAATAAGTGCAGTTAATATAAGCACACTGTATTTTAAAGGGGAAGACTGCAGTCGACAAAGCAGACCTTCGTCCCACGGCTAAAGTCAAAACTCGAGGTCTGGGGATCACGCCAGGAAAGACCTCCATGCGTGATGCTACATACAAGTGGGAGGTAATACCTTCTCTCAGTTTTCAGTCCACTGTGAGGTTTTTTTTTTAAAACCCTCACGCAGTCAAAGATGTAGTGTCACGGTATATTTTGCACCAAGGGGCCGACACACAACCTTGAGATCACACCACCGAAACCAGAACCTGAAAGCTCGCAGTCTGCACTTCAGTTAGCTGACCTCGCATCAGAGGAGGAAGAAGGCCTACATGGACAAATCAGCCAGTACACGAGGAAGATTGACAACTTATTGACTGAAGTCAGCTCGCTGAAAAATGAGGTCAGTTTGAATTAAGCAGCTGTCCAACCTACAACACTAACCTTACTATTAATTAGACAGATTTCAGATTGTAATTTGCTTGTTAGTAGTACTTATGTTATTAACATTGTTGATTTCTATTTTTCTTACATGGGATTTTCAAGGCGAGTCTTGTTACATATTTATTGTTACATAACCATTTAAGGCACCCATACAACATTGGGTTATTCCATGGAAACTGTTTTAAATACTCCTGGAAATTTAAACATTTTTGAATATGTTAAACCTAAAATACATAACAATTTGCAAGCTCAAGCACTTTTAACCCAGTCATATTTATTTCATTTTAACTGCTATGTTCACAAACTCAGCTTGGAGTGTACCACCCTGTCACGAGACAACAGGACATACTCAAGCCTGGTAGAGGTAGATAGAAAGCACTAGAAAAAAGTTGTATAAAGTGCTTTGCGTGCTTTGGGAGAGTAGAAAAGTGCCATTTAAGAATCAGTAAATTTACCATTTACACAAAAACACATGGTAAAATGTAAATATAGAAATGTATTAATTTAGTCAAAATTCTCCAGTCTTGCCACTCACATGTAATAAGTATAGCAGGGCGATAACCTGTTAAAGAATTGCCCCCATTTTAAACTGCCACATCTGATGATAACAAAGAGGAGCGAAGTTTTCTTGTCGATTCCCGCGCTTAAAACATTGGTCCACGTGTCTGTTTTCCCCTATACGTATCCTTTATGTGTGCAGGTAGAAATGCAAAAGAAGGAACGGCTGCTAGAGCGTCAGTCGAAGCAGCTGAGCGTGTCCCAGTGGGTGATCGCTGAGCAGGAAGAGGAGCTGGCTGAGGTGACCAAAGAGCTGGAGGAGACGGAGCAGGAAAACACCAGGTTACGGCTTTCCATGGAGAAGATGCTGGAGGAGAATGACTGTAACAGGCAAATGTGATTCCAAACTCATTCCCAGTCCTTCACATGACAAACAGCTTCTCTTTTCCCTCATTTTTAAAGGGCTTAGAGATCAGTGTGGTTAATTATACTATAGGCAACTGAAAGAAAATAGCTTGACTCAACTGTATTTCAACTACACTACCTGTTAGCGTATGTGACATAAAGGTGGTAAAGTCATTTCAGAGTATGACGTTTATGAAACTCGTATTCGAGTAGTAGTATGTTTGTGATTTAAGGTCTGTTTGTTCCTACACAGTGACAGTGTGCATCAGGACAAAGATGCTTTACTCAGGACGCTGATGGAGGCTGAGGTGGATGGAGCAGCAGCTGCAAAGCAAGCCTCCGCCATTCGAGAGTCCTTTTTCAATCTCTCTCCTGGTAGCAGTGTGAGTATTACCTCAGGGTCTGGTCTCTCAGTGTATCCTGTGAGACTGGGGGACCGTGGGAACTTTAGAAAGAAACAGGAGGCTTTTTCAGTGTTTCCTGATGTATTTCTATCTCTGTCTGTGTGTTTGCTGCTGAAGAAGCCATTTGGCTCAGAGTCTTCAGCCTTGGCCTGTCAGAACGAGCTGCTGCTGCAGAAACTGGAGACATTTGAGGTCACAAACCGAACACTGCGGAAGCTTCTCAGAGAGCAGCATGAATCTCAGGTACTGTGCAGGATGCAGAGAGCTGTGCTACAAAGTGAGAGTAAGACGCTAAAGTCAGAGTTTCATGTCACAAGGGGGGTTACTAGTTTGAATTTATCTCTCACATTTTCACTGATTCTTCTTCTCTGACATATAAGTCCAAAGACATTCTCAGCCCAAAGAATGTAATAAAATCTACTTTCAAACCTGCTGAGGTGGACCATAGTAGGATCACTGGCAGTTTATGCTTGTAAATGTCTGTACATTCTGTGCACTGGGTTTCGGCATGCCATGCTCTTCTCGATTGATTGATTGATTGATTTTTTTCGATTTACAGCACAGATCGTTTTGGAGAAATCTAAAGAGAGTCTACTGCGCCTTAAGCTCCAGCGTAAACCTCAGCCTAATACAACTGCCAATTTACATTAGCACAAAATACTCAGGAACTTAAATGCATTAGTTGGTGATGCTAAGAAATTTCAGCTAAAAGAACCTATGTATGAGTTTATTGGTATTAATCAAAGCAAATATACATTGAAAGAATAAGTTTCCCTTTTGATTTGGTCAGAAATTGAAGTGTTTTTCACATCTTCACTATCAGACAGAGTTAGACATGAATCGTGTTTAAATAATCTGATTCAGTTTAAGGTTAAGCAGCTCTGTTGCACATGGCTGAAGTAAATAAAGACTTATATATTTTGATATTATAATAAAATTATATATTCTTCATAATTCCCTATGAGCAGTTCCTCTGACTGAAGCAGACAGAACTTTTCCATTTGTGTAGAAAAGGAATGAAATGTCGCCACACTCCTGGTTTGACAAATAAAGTAGATGCCACCACCTCGGTTTCCTTTGTATACTCCTTGTAAATCCTCAGTTTGTTACTCATGCTGCCTTTAGATGAGTAAATATTGAACTGTTTCTGGGAGAACATCCTTTCACATGAAAACAACACAAGGAAACCTCAGTGCAGAGAAACAGAGAGAGTGAGAGAACGGGGCAGGTTGACGTTTTGGTAGGAAGCTAGATATGCCAGTATGGTGCAGATCTGTTGTAGTTTTCAAATAAATGAATCCTTACTTAGTAAATTGATTATATTCTGTCACAATATTTAGCCTTGGTTGGTTTCTTAACGCTTTTGTAGATGCAGTAAATGCTTGTTAAAGTTTTATATTTGTGAATGGTTTAAAGCAGATGGAGTCACTCCGACTGTCAAAGAAGGACGAATTACTCAAGAAACTGGCAGACACAGAAGCTGAAAATGCCGTGAGTTTAATAGAAACTACAAATTCTTTTTGTTTAAATAACCTCACAAAATACATCCATTTTGTTTTGTTTCCTTTTTTGTTTCAGAAATAATATGTTATCTTTCCTTTTACAGCATCTTGTTGTTAAACTTCAGGAGAAAGACCGAGAGGTTAATCGACTTGCCAAGCTCTTAGATAATGAGAAGGTGGCTGTCTTATTTGGAACTCTCTTCATCTGAAACTGTGTCAAACTGCAGAGCTGAATTTTTCCATACGGCATTCTTTCACTGCAGCATTACTCATACCATATATTCATATACCAACAAATGTCAAAGCACAAAACAAGTATCTTCTGCTGGCTTTGGAAATGCAGGACAATGCCAGGAGCACAGCTGTTTTTTCAAAGAGTCTGGAGTCAACACGAGCTCATTTACAAGGACAGCTCCGGAGCAAAGACGCTGAGAACAGTCGCCTCACTGTGCAGATAAAGGTTTGTGTGGTATCTTCTGTCATGTGTTGCTGTTTTTGGTGCAGTTTATAATAATTATAGATGGAATGATGGATAGATACATGATCATGAGCCACCCATCATTTCTTTTTAAGGGAAATGGGTTCAACCATTTTTGGAAACATACATGGACCACATGGTCGCCGTGGCGGCCCTTAAAGGGACCAACTGAAAGAGGGAGTAGATACTATGTGCATGCTGGAAGGACAGACTTATTCTTTAAGGAAGGTCACATAACAATTTATATTTTGTCTTTCACCCAGATAAAAGACAGAGCGCCATCAAATGACCACAAACCTATTTCGTCATTTCAAACAATGTTACTAATTAGAATATGTAGAAAGAAATGACAGTCAGTGAACACGCACCCTCGACAAGCAATCTATATTTATTTCAGTAACCATCTATATTTGTCCAGTTGTTTGTATTGTAGTCAGACATGTTTTTCAGTATATCTTTGTGTATAAATCTGTGATCCTCTGCCATTGGTTCAGAACCTGGAAAAAGCAGCCAATCGGCAGAAGGTGGAGATAAAACATCTGACAGAGCAGCTGGTGACACTAAAGCAGCAGGCAGGCGCAGACCGAGAGGCTCTGAAACGAGCCGCACGGGCCCAGAAGCAGCGAGCTGAACGCAGCGAGGACACTGCAGGCCAGCTCAGCATCCAGCTGCTGGACATGGTACGTCATTCCACAGAGCAGACATACCAGTCTATTAAACTTGTTTTCTGTTTTTTTATATTATGTCATTGCTGTCAGTTACATTCTGTTCAGTTTAATTTTGACATATATGTCACAGAGATATAAATAATTTTCCCTTTGACCTGGCTAAAAATTATTGTTATGTCCAAATGATCATTACTTTTATGTGATAGGGATAATGCAGTTTAACATACTTCCCAACAGATTATGAAGCTAATGTGCTGAACGGGGATTTTATCTAGTTTGACTTCAGTATCTGCAATTAGTTTGGTTTCTGTTGGAAGTGTGTCGCAGAGAAGACGGCCCTTATGAAGAATACTGACTGTCTAGATGTGCATCTATGATGTGTTATTTTACAGTTGCCATTCACCATCCTCCTAGTGACCGCTGCTGTTTTGTCTTTAAGAAGAGGCTGTAGGACTAGACTCTTTATATATTTGCAAACTAATGTAAGAAAATGTTTTTTTAGATTCAGTATAATAATGATGCCACCAAACAGACTTTTTCTCCATTATTTTCAGAGGTTGGTTACAGAAGGATCTCAAGTGCTTAGAATGTGAGCTTGAGCCCATACTGTTCATCTTAATCATTAGGCTCCTTTAGATTGCGCCATGATGTGTAGCTTTTTGAGATCTTTTAGCCTGCTTCGCTTTGTCACGCAGGTTCTATTTAAGTGATTTCTGGATTCAGCAGGTCTGGCCATAATCAGACACAAATGTGGCTAGTGAAATTGAACTCAGATTTCCAAAAAAATGTGATTAATCACAGTTAATTCAACAGAAGTAGAGTCAAAATAAGCATTTCGTGCCTCCTTTTATGTGAGCCTGCACAGATCCTGAAGCAGAGACTCTAAAGTTGACAAAGCAAGCTGATACATAGCCTTCTTCCTCGCCTTTATCACTGACTGAAGAGTTGCTAAGCCAGCTAACTTAAAAAGCCTGTCAAACTTGCTTCATAGTCCAACCCTCTGGTCCATACTGCAGCAAACAAATGTAATAAACACCACAGAGTATGAGCCTGAAATTTGAGTAGATGAAATGTAATGTGGAGTTTTAAGTTCCAGAGCAGCTGATCAGAAATAGTTCAATCAGCTCTGAGTAAGTGTGCAGGTGGGTAATGAACAAAAGTCTTATTTCATGCAGCTGTGATACACGTATGCTTCATGGCAATAGAGAGTCTCTATTTTAATTCAGTAGAAAAATAAATATTATTCTGGCTGCTTATAGGATGACCACTAGTGGGTACTGTAAATATTAATGGCTGGGACCTTATTCATACAACTGGGCTGGCTTGTCATCTTACCCTCTGGAGATTTTTGGCAGGGCTGTCCTCTTTGCATCATTATCATGGTCCTATTGGCTTGGACAGCAAATAGCAGACATACGGGATAGCTATAACTTCCTGGGGTTATCCAGGAAGTTATAGATATCCTGTATGTGAACTTTCTGGTAATTCTACATCTTCACTTTGGATCACCTTCCCTCTCTTTCGCATCATTCAGCCACACTTAATCAGTCTGTATAACATCTGTGTCCTCACTCTTGATCCTTTCTGGTGAGGTGCATCAAAGAGTTAAAGCCTTGCAAAATTTCTGGCATACAGCTTGATGCCATATGATGTAAAGTTATAAAACCAAGGAAAAACAGGACTTGTTTTGCTCCTTAAAAAGGTCGAGCCATTCATACATCACCAGCAATCCAGCACATTGCTTGTGTTTTTCAACTTAAAAAACAGCTGCAGCATGTTCATGGACAGTGGCTTTACAGATTACAGGTTTTACAGTTCTACTTAAAGTTTATGTACGCTCCCCCCATCTTGGATTGTGAAGTTTGGGTTGGTGGGGCTGTTCCAACTGGAAACTTGGAAATTCCGACTTCAAATGGAATGCACCCTGTGTTAGCTATGTAATGCCCGTTCTGCCATCACGTCTGAGTTTTGTTCCCAGTGTTTGCAGCCTCCAAGTCTATAGCCTTGGTAGTAGCTTCCTTCTGTTTATGTTGGAGTACTCAGCTAACGGGTACTTGTGGGTGAGTATGGATGTTGGTCTTCTGCCCATCCATATAGTGAGAAATATATAAATGTATATGTGGTAAAAGAAGTTACAGCCTCTTTCAGTTCTAAGGTTAAAACATTATCTGGTCCTCACCAAGTTCTAAAACTAGGAAGTAAATACAAGCTGAAATGAACCACAACATATGACATATCACACCGTGTCATTAATGGTTTATTTAATAAGAACTCAGCCAACATGCAGAAGTACACCATCACTGCTTTAATAGGAATTAACAGTAGAAGTTTTTAATAAAATGTGCTTGGGTTTTGGCAGTTTGCTTGTCTGGACAGTTCATCAGCAATGATCTTTAATAATCAGTTGTTGATGCCCATCAATCTAGGAAGAGTTATGAGGCCATTTCCAAAAAAACATTTCCAAAATGTCTTTGGACTTGATTCTAGAACTCAACAAATGGAGATGTTTGACCATAATGCACAATCAAACACA
Source organism: Etia nguti (assembly GCA_015106755.1). Lineage (NCBI taxonomy): Eukaryota > Metazoa > Chordata > Actinopteri > Cichliformes > Cichlidae > Etia > Etia nguti. The sequence goes on from VUQG01018966.1 coordinate 9,649, forward strand.
GCATATCAACAGAAGCACCTCATACCTACCAGGGGAAGTCTAAAAATGAACCAGTGCCCGACTATGACAGTGTCTGTAACTGAATCAACCAGTATTAGTGAACAGTGACAAAAATGTATTCCAATTGCAGGAGAAGCAGATCGCAGAGGCGCTGTCAGCAGCTGAGACATGGCAGAGTCAACATGCACGAGAAGCAAAAGACAAGAGTAAACTGGATATTGAATTGTCACTATTGAACAGGTAACTGCATTTTCCTTTTCTCTGCAGCTACAGACATGTTCACAAAGGGGGATAACAAACCCAGGCTGAAAAACTATCTGTGGTGATGATAACTAAATACTGTGGAGCTACAGATCCTGAACTCCTTTTATTTTTCACAAAGGAGCTTTGGACAGTTGAATTTCGGTATCATTCCGGGACAGAAATAAACAGGGAATTGTTTGAGCTGAAGTTGGATATAGCAGTACATTTGGGAGGGGGACGTAAGAGACATGCAGACATGGAGAAAATGTAGCTGACACAATATGTCCATTGATCTCTTTGGCAAAACTCACATAAAGACAGTGAGAGAAGCTCTCTTACTGAGACTCATTTGTTTGGCTGTTTTGTTAAAATACAAAAAATATTTTGATCCTAAGTAAAACGTGTGTGTGTGTGAAATGTAAATGAAAACAACTGAACTTAATTCAATTCAGTTTTATGTATATGGCGCCAAAACACAACAACAGTCATCTCAAGGTGAAAACGGCGTAATCTAATAAACCCATATTATATTCACAATAGAACATATCAGCACATCTCAAAAAAGTTGGACTGGAGCAGTAAAAGTCTGGAAAAGTAAGTGGTACTGAAAAGAAATGTCTGGAGGAACATTTTGCAGCTAATTAGGTTCATTGGCATCAGGTTAGTAACATGATTGATTATAAAAGCAGCATCTTAGAGGCAGAATTTTTCAGACGTAACATATGGTAAAAAAAGATTGCCATAAGTTGCTGGTCAAAAAAAAGTGAAGCAGATATTGAAGCGCAGTCTGTCCATCCATGCCATCTGGTGGCACTAGCTGAGGTTGCAAAAAACACTTCCAGTCCTATAGAAGTCTATGGGCTTTCTGTGTTCCCCTCTACACTTTGCTACTGTGTTCATTGACTTAGTCATGCATTTTGGGTCATACTGAATAAAAGATGAAATCTGTTTTGTAAACATTATCATTCCATGTTACATTAAGCAGGATTAGCTGTGGTGTTTTCTGCTTTCTCATTGGCTAACGACTTGTGAGCTTACTAGCAAGTGGTTTCACAGTCAGAGGTGCCCATCGTCACTGTCTGGGTCCATCACTGTTTTTTGCAATGATGACGGAAAGGTTGATCTTGAGACTTCAGAATGGACATTTACAAAACCGACGGGTGATGTCAGAATAGTTATGTAGCTACAACAATCTGCAAAAAAATCTGCATCTGCAAATTGTGGAGCAACTGTACTGTGGTCAGACAAATTGAAATTTGATAATCTTTTTGGAATACATGAATGTCGTGTCCTACAGACTAAAGAGGAGAGGGAGAAATTAGCTCAGTTTGAAAGCTTATACAGTCCCAATCAAAAGTTTAAGACCACTTGAAAAATAGCAAAATGGCATATTTTGCATGGTTGGATCTTAACCAGGTTCCCAGTAGAGCCTCAAAATGCAACAAGAAGAAATGGGAGTGAGACACAACATTTTTTTGAGCATGCAATGTTTTAACTGAAACAGGCTGTTTTACAGCTGATGAGGATGCAATTGGCTGTCCGTCAAGACACTGGACGATCCTTGACCCAAATTAAGGTTATTCCTGGTGCAGACCGCAGCCCCATAACCATCAGACGACATCTGAGACTGAAGGGCTTTAAAAAACAAAAAGCGTCTTCAAAGGCCTCGTCTCCTTGAATCCCACAGAACTGACTGTCTGGACTTTGCAAGAGAGCACCAAACATGGTACACTGAAATGTGGAAGAAAGTTTTATTCTCTCATTAGAAAAAAATTAACCTTGATGGTTTCCAATGTTACTGGCATGACAAGCAGAACCCACCTGAGATGTTTTCTACACACCACAGTGGAGGGGGCGCCATAATGGTCTGGGGTGCTTTTTCCTTCAGTGGAACAACGGAGCTTCAGGAGGTGCAGGGGCGTCAAACGGCAACTGGCAATGTAGAGATGTTGCAGAGAGCATCCCTCATGACTGAGGGCCCTCGTCTGTGTGGTAACAACTGGGTTTTTCAACAGGACAACGCTACACTACACAATGCCCGCAGGACTTCTTTCAGGAGAATAACATCACTCATTTGGACCATCCTGCGTGTTCCCCTGATCTAAATCCAATTAAGAACTTTTGGGGATGGATGGCAAAGGAAGTTTACAAAAATGGACAACAGTTCCAGACAGTAGATCCCCTTCGTGCAGCCGTCTTCACCACTTGGAGAAATGTTCCCACTCACCTCATGGAAACGCTTGCATCAAGCATGCTGCAACGAATTTTTGCAGTGATCAACAATAATGGTGGAGCTACTCATTACTGAGTTCATGTTTGCATGCTCAAAAAAATGTTTTGTCTCACTCCTGTTTCTTCTTGCATGTTGAAGCTCTACTTGGAACTTTGTTAAGATCCAACCATGCAAAATATGATTTTTTTTTGGCCATTTTTCAAGTAGTCTTAAACTTTTGATCGGGACTATATCTCTGTTGTTATGTGGGTGTATCGGTGCACATGAAATTGGCAGGTTGCACATCTGGAAAAGCGCCATCAATGCTGAAAGGTTTAGAGCAACATATGCTCCCCATGACGTCTTTTTTCAGGGAAGCTCTTGCATATTTCAGCAAGACAATGCTAAACTGCACATTTAATCTATTCCTACAGCATGTCTTTGTAGTGGAAGAATCTGGGGGTTGAACTGGCTTGCCTGCAGGCTGACCCAGATCTTTAAACAACTGAAAACATTTGGCACATTATAAAATAAGAAATATGAAAAAGAAGACCCATGGCTGTTGAGTAGCTAAAATCCTCTATCAGACAAGAATGGGACAACATTCCTCCCAAAATTCCAGCAGCTGATCTTCTCAGTTCCCAGACATTTACGGACGCGTGTTAAAAGAAAACAGGACACTACCCGGTGGGAAACATGGCCCTGTCCCAACTTTTGGGAGATGTGTTGCTCCCATCAAATTCAAAATGTACCAGTGTTTTGTTGTTATCATTGTGCATTTAGTCCTCTGTCTGTCTATTGTTGGTCTGTCTGCTTGTCTTCCCTTGTGTTCCAAGTTTCAGGTTTCAGGTCTTAGGCTTTATGTACTTAGTGTTTTAGCTTTTCCCAGTATAGCTTCTTTTAGTTCCATCTTAGTCCTTCTTTGCTTTTGTTTGTGGTCTTGTGCAGCCAGAAATAAATGGCTCGCTTTCTGTTCACTTCATCCCGTCTCCATTGTCTGCATTTGGGTCTGCACTCTCTTCACTCCACGCTATCTGCAGCAGCAGACATCACAACTATATAAATAAAATAAAATTGAATTTATTTTTACTTGAGTTTTTATTTATTCCAATATCACAAATCAGTTTGCTCAGTGGACCTTTTAAACATTATTGGACCATATATAAGATCTTCTGTCTTTAGACCCTTAATTCAAATAAGGACAAGCTTACAGAAAATGTAACATGAAAATCACAAAGATCCCATTGTAATGAAATCAGTTAACCAGCTTCATTAATAGAATTTTGACTTTGGACTTTTACTTTTTCAGATGGATTTTGTTTATATGAATGGAAATCTAATCCTTCTTCACTTGTTATCATATGTGGTATGACAGCCGTATAGCAGAGCTGACTGAGCAGCTTCATAGTACTAAGGATAAAAGCAGAGCAGAGAAAGAAGCGCTGCTGGATCGTCTCCGTGAAATCACTGCAGAGAGTACTGCTGCCAAACTGGAGAACCAATCCCTCAAGGTGAAACAGCCAATAGTCCACAGATAACTATAAGTCACTTATTAACGATAACAGATTTGTTAAATGTTAATCTAACCATGCCCTGATCAGAATTTCGACACATCTGTTATGCTTTTGTGGCTTGGAAGTAATCTTTCCATTACTTATTCTAATAGCTTTAGGTTGACTTATATTGCATTAGGAGTATGAACTGCCATTTTAATTTAATAAAAGTTCTGTTTCTCTCAGGCTGCAGCGTCTGCAGTGGAGGAGAAGCTGTCCTTGTCTCAGTCAGAGCTTCAACAGGTCAAAGTTTCCATCAGACAGTATGAGTGCCTCCTAGACAGCTATAAGATACAGGTCATTATTTCACACTCTCACAGGGATACAACAGTTTTACATTGTCATTGTACAGGACTGACACTGTTATTGTCCATAGAAAAGCTGAAGCCAAGCTGTTAAACCACATCTACACAGGTGGAGAAAACCCAGGCTGAGGCAGATGAGTACTGTGCTCGGCTGGCTCAAGCAGAGCAGAAGGCTCAGGCAGTGCAGAGGGAGCTGGAGCAGGAGATCGATGAAGTGCGCCAGGAGCTTCTGGGACGGCTGGCAGAGCTGGAGCCTCTTCCTGAAGCCCTACAGCGCTCCCAGCTACAGCTGCAGGAGGCTCAGGAGAGGACGTCGGGCCAGGAGAAACACAGCTTGGAGCTCAGCACAGCACTGACTGATCTCCGCATGAGGGTCACAACAGTCCTACTCTTTAAAGCCAAAGATAACATCATTTCAATATTCTTAATATTTTTAATGCTAATGAAGAATTCAAATAAAAATATTGGATGGCAGTGGTACAAGAGCAAGAACAAATGGGAATGACAGATAATAAATGATAGATGAGCAGAAAGGAATGCTTGCTGCTAAGTGTGAATACAAATGTTGCTTTTCAAAGTTGTTCGGAAAAATAGCTTTTTAATATAATTATAGATAACAGACTAATAAACTTGTAGAAAAAGGCACAAATAGAAATTATACCAAACCCACCTGGGTGTAATTTGGGTTTTAGCATCTCTCTCAAGGTCATTTCAGCTTTAACAGGAGCCAGGGATCAAACTACCAACTTTCCCCCTTGTCTCTTGAGCCACAGCCACTCCATTCTGAGGCTACCATTCATCTCTGTGCATCTTCAGTTAATATGTCGTTCAGTTTATATTCAGTGAAAATGTTTTCTAAATACATTATTCAAAGGACTTCTGTTGTGTTAGGTGGAGACCCAGGGCAGCCAGATGGAGCTTCTTAGACAGAAGAAAAAGGTGCTGCTGGAGGAGAACAGACAGCTTCAGCAGCGAGTAGAAAGTTTCGAAAGGTCCGTCTTCTCTTATGCTGTTTCACTTTAATGCTATCTAGATATATAATTATTTATCGACTACCATGTGGTCCAACAGCTGTTTTGTTGTTCTTGTCTTTACACTTTGTCATTTCCTAATAAAACCCCGTATCTGACCCTGTTCTAGAAAGCAGGTTTCATGAAATTCAGAGTTTTCTGTTTAAAACAAAAAAAAACCCACTATCCTAAACCCCAGGTAACGTAACCGGCTTGCTGGGACATTTGTTGTATTGTAATTGGTCACAATAGAACACAATGATGGAATTATCAAAGTCAGAGGCAGCCATTCCTAATCCTCTTAATACTAATGATATGAGGCTGGGGAGAGAGCATATAGAACTATGTTTGGCCATAAGTGAGCAAGCATGTTCTCCATTGACGGCGCACCATTGTTTCATAGCATAAAGAGGAGTGGACAGAAGACACTTGCTGCTCCACAAAATCATGTTGTCAACCAGCCTCTGAAATGCTTTTAGGCAGAGAAATGTCCTGTGAGCTGGATAAATGCTGAGGTAAACCTCAGTGACCCTGTCAAATAGGAGCAGCACATTTTATGTGAATTTGTATTTTGTGAGGTGAGAATTGAGCAAACATATATCTACTGGTGTTTGTTTAGCTATTGATTCATATTGGCCCATCAGGCTGAAGAAGGAGAGTTTCCAGGCTTGGTTGGCCAGGGGGTATCCTGAAGCAGCAGAGGAGTATCAGAGGGCGTATCAGGTACAGTTTCTGCAGTTGTGGAAGCAGAAACTTGGGTGTGGGAGGAGTTTAGGGTCTTTCGATAGGCCTCAAAAAAGTTCTGGCAAGCTGTCCGCTGACTCAGGAATGGGAAGCTGGCTGGCTCAGGCTGTGTTTGGTTGGGCAGGAGAACTGCTCACTGGGACTGGCAATATCACTGCAAAAACTCAAAATCTTACCAAGTATATTTGTCTTATTTCTAGTCAAAATAATTTCATCACACTTAAAATAAGACACAATCAGCTACAGTGTAACATTTCAGTAAGATATAGGAACTTGTTTTTAGACAGTGCATCTTGAAACTAGAGAATTTTCACTTGTTCCATTGGCAGATTTTTTTCACTTATTCCAAGCAAAACTATCTTGTATCAAGTGAAAAAAATCTGCCAATGGAACAAGTGAAAATTCTCTAGTTTCAAGATGCACTGTCTAAAAACAAGTTCCTATATCTTACTGAAATGTTACACTGTAGCTGATTGTGTCTTATTTTAAGTGTGATGAGATTATTTTGACTAGAAATAAGACAAATATACTTTGTTCAAGATTACAAGGTTGGTACAAGATTTTGAGTTTTTACAGTGATATTGCTGGCCAGTGGAAAGAGCACTTTGGAAAAACTCCTAAACCTGGCCAAAACAGCTGGTGATGGCCTGTGTGGAGGATGCAAAGACTGAAGATTCGGGGGAAGCCTCATAAGTTATCAGGCTCTTATACTGCTCATCCTCCTGTGGAAAGTTTATTCCAGGGTACTGGAAAGAAAGCCCTGGCCCATCCTTGACCTTCAGATTCAGGAGGCGCACAGCAGATTCTGTATTGACCATTAACAAAGTGGACTATATCTTCCACCCTGCAGGAGGGATCATGGCATAACCATCCAGACATCCAGTGGTTTTTTTGGATTTGGAGTAGGCTTACATCCAAGTTTCCACCTGTGGGGTGCACTGTGAGAGTATGGGGTTTTGGGTCCAGTGCTATGGGGCATCAGATCCTTGTGTAACCTGTATATTGTATATCACGTTCACTGAGAGACTGAGATTACCTAAATGCACCATTGAACGACACAGGACATCATTCCTGCCTGTGGCTATTTCTCTGTACAACTCCTCCATCTAATGAACAAGTACACACTGCAATAGTTGTACACCCTTAATATTTGCTTCTCCTCTTCAGAGAAAATAACAGTTTTACGGTTTCGTAAGATGGCCACTTCAATTTCAACCATATATATTTAATTTATGTTCTATACTTTTATACTATATTTTGTAACTTTATAATATATTGTATTATTTAATTTAGTTTAGTCAGTTACTGTTCTTACTGTCTTGGAGCAACTACATAATTTCCTCAGGGATTAATAAAGTATTCTGATTCTGATATACCTTGTGTATTTTCAGTGGGTGTTGGAGTCCACCAGATTTCCTCTTCTTTATCTACTATAGAGCTTTCCAAATGTAATAAAGATGTTTTTTTTTCACACTCCATCTTGTCTATTCCACATGTTGGACAAGGTGGTTAGCAGGAGGAACGCATGTGTTACTATGATGAATTACTGAAGCCCATTTACTTGCTAATGTTGGCTGTGTTTCCACACAAAGTGCAGATCGAAGCTCATCTAAGATCAGTGAAAGGAGAGCCAGCAGCCACTTGCCTGGTCTCCCATCAGTTTACTGTCAGAGACCAGCGGTTTATCCACATGCACATGTGCAGTTCACAGAAAGAAGCTCCTGGCCGCTCAGCTTGTCCAGCTCAAGTTACTGTTAATGGGAGAAGCACATACCCATAAAATGGAGACAGCCACAGTTTTCTATGAGTATGAAACAAGCGTAGCTTTCAGTGACAGTAGTTGACTGGGGCTACAATTTGGCAATAATGCAAAGAATGGATGCAAACATGCAAGGAGCTTTCTGACAATACTGTCAGAGATGAAAGGAGAGAGATCACTTAACTTTGTTACAATTAAATGTGTCTATTTTTAAATTTGACAGTGCAAGCACTGCTTGCCTTGCTTGTCCTGACAGAATTCCACTGAATCATATTTTATTCATATCAATTTAATTATTAATATGCGCCCAAAGCTGTTAATTAGGCAATTTAGAATATATGTTCATTGAAAATACTCTAACTGCACCCTGTTGTCATTGTCTTTTTGTTTGCAAACTTCTAGAAAGTTAAAGGAGGCCGGCAGTCAGAATAGCGACCTGCTAGCAGTCATTGCCAAACGGGAAGAGACCGTCCACAGCAATGAGCTCCGTCTAAAAGAAAAAACAAGAGATTGCTCCCTATTGAGCCATCGGCTGGAGGAGGCTCTGGATGATGCTCGCCAACAAGTCTGATCCTTTATTCATTTTCATAGTCATTTACTTATAAAGGACTTTACACAAAATATGATTAACCCGAAGTGTGACAGCAATTCACGATAAAAAGACATGATGATACAAAGGACATACAGACCATACAGCCCAGCAAGCTTCAGAGAAAACACCTGGTTTATAATTAACATTAGAAAGCAAAGTGCGTGAAAAATACAGTAGAAACCTAATGATACTGCTTCAAATATGTTGTTCCCTTAAACCTCTACATCTACACAATGGACTTTGTATGTGTATCTGTAAATGCAATGTTTTAGCTCTAAATGCCCACCCCTTCAGCAGTATTATAATCACAGGTTTCATTTCTTTGAATTGGGCTCTGGGTTGGTGTTCTGAGTCAGTCACTGCCTTAGATATCTTGGCATCTCTGACTATTAAATGTTTCCTTGTTAGCTTGTATTAAATATGCTTTATTGATGACTGAATTTAAATGTGGTCAAATACAATACACCCATAATTTTTTTCATATGTAGTAGATATACTGACTATATTTTTATTTTTATTTGTTTATACGAGCATATAACATTTAAATAGTGTATAAATGATAAGCAGAATAGGTCTATTTTAATGAAATCCAATGTAACCTGTTTATCTGTTTATCAGATGTCAGAGACCAAAGAACGTGTTGTCAACAAACAACGATCCACCCAGTCCAAAATACTGGACCTAGAAAACCAGCTCAGCAGGACCACTGCAGAAATCAACCAATTGAGACGGAGCAAAGAGCAGGTAAAGGCTTCTGGGAATTACTGACTAAAATGATCTGTATAGAAACATCTGCCGGTCTGTATGGTATGTATTTCTGATGCTTAGATGGAGTGGCGGTACCAGAGCCAGCTGCAGGATTTGAAGGATCGCCTGGAGCAGTCAGACAGCACTAATCGAAGCCTGCAAAACTACGTCCAGTTCCTCAAAGGATCCTATGCTAGTGTGTTTGGAGATTTTTCCCTCAGCAGCTCTCTGCAAGCCTTCTCACCCAGCTGATTGTGTATATTCCAGAACAGTGGCATGACTTAAGCCTGTTACTAGATTTGGTTGGCAGAGCTGGAGGCTGTGATGGTACCACAATTTAAATAGCTCAGTTGTAATAAAGTTTGCTACCATAGAGCTCACACTGGATTTTTTTCCCTATCAGTAAACATGTTCATTTTTGTTGTAGTCAGATTTTGTCCTGGCAGTCCACAGTGTCTGACTCCCCTGTGGAGCCTTAAGTGGCCTTAAGAGCTTGTAAAAGGAAGAGAACTGCATTTATTTAGGTTTGTAAAGACATTTTTAAAGAAATGGTAGAGAGCTACAGGTATTTAACCCGACCTCTGGTTATGAGGGTATACTTAGAAGAAGTGCAGGTTTTGGTAGTGGTTTGCTCCTGTTATGAAAATATATTAAAAGACTAATAACAAAAAAAAGATGAGAGCCACTAATGCAAACAACTTTAAAAGTGTAATTCTGTGAAAGTGGTGCTAGTTTCAGTCATTATGCAAATGCATGGGCATGGGCAGTGATTTTCGAACCATCTCACAATAGAGCTAATGTTTATCACCAGAATTAACAGTCACAGTTTTGTACTGTTGCTGAGTTTTTTTTAAATTATGTATGCCGAAACAAAGCCATTCATTGCTGAGTGTGTCTTTCCTTCTGCTTGTATGGAGCTGAAAACAGTGGTGCTAATATTTTCCTTTGGCTGGCACAAGGCAGTGTGTTTGTCAATATTATTATTTTGAGTAGCTTCAGTAATTGTCGTTTGTGCTTTTTAAACTTGAATGTATTTAATAATGGAGAGTTTTATATATGTTAAATATAATATTAAAGCAGCAATAAAGCAAAAATATTTCTTTTCCCTTTTTTTTGCCTTATTCAAACAGACTTCAAATCAGTGGCATATACTAGGGCTCTTATGTTATCAAATATCATTTCAACATTATCCTGGCCAAAAAAAAACTAAACAAAAAAGAATATATCACAATAATGATATTAGAGAAAAGGCAGAGTCTATAATCATATTTGTACAAAAGTACAATATCAGTATATGGCAATACTCTTAATATATATTTTGTTTGTTTTGTATAGTTTTAAACTGCCCTAATAATAGACTTTAATAATAATAATAGACTATTAGCTCATTTTGAATCCGATGGTATGAGCAGATCTCAAAACAGTTGGGGTGGGGGCGACAAAAAGGCTGGAAAAGTAAGTCTTAATAAAAGAAAAAGATTGAGGAACATTTTGCAGCTGATTAGGCAACGGGTCATTAACGTGGCTGGTTTAATTTATTTTTTTTTTAATTACATCTTTACTCAGAAGTAGAGTGGAAGAGTTTCCTCATTCTGCAAAAAACTGTGCCTACAACTTGTGGAACAATTTCAGAATAATGTTCCTCAGTGTAACATTGTAAAGACTTTGAATATTTCAATCTACAGTACATAATAAGATTCCGAGAGTCTGGAGAAGCCTCTGTGTGCAAGAAACACAGAAGAGAAGCCTGAAAATCCATCCTGAATACCTGTGATCTTCGGGCTTTCAAGTGCTACTGCATTAAGAGTAAATAAGTAAAATTTCAAATTGTATAGCACCTTGCAAGTCACATTCACAAAGTGTTTTACAAAAGAAATGCCAGAACATAAAAATAAAAGTTAAACTCAGGTTTAAAAAGGTGGGTTTTTAGTTGTTTTGTCAAAGAGACCACCGAGTCCACAGATCTCAGGCCCAGAGAGAGATTTCCAGAGTTCCAGTGTTACAAAAGCTCTGTCTGCTTTAGCTCTCAACTGTGTATGACGCACAGCCAGCAGGCTCTGATCACATGCCACTAATCGTGGCAGCACAGGAACAAACTCTGAGCACAAGATTCATAGAGGCTGGGGTATACCACACCAGGCAAGACTCCAGGTGCATGCTGTGTAAAGATGCCCCTGAGACAATCCAGCACATAACAGCAGGGTGTAAGATCCTAGCAGGCAGGGCATACATGGAACACCATAACCAAGTGGCCAGCATAGTATACAGGAACATATGTGCCAAGTGTAGCCTGCAAGTCCTGAGGTCAAAATGGAACACCCCGCTTAGGGTGGTTGACAATTACTGAGCTAAGTTCCTGTAGGAGTTCCAGATACAAACAGACAAACTATTGATGGCTGACCAACCAGACATAGTAGTGGTGGATAAGCAGAGGAAGACGATTGTAGTGATAGATGTCGCTATACCGACTGACAACAACATCAGGAAGAAGAACATGAAAATCTCGAGAAGTACCCAGGGCTGAGACAATAGCTCTAGAAGATGTGGAGGGTGGTCCTAGTGGTAATCGGGGCACTTGGTACAGTGACCCCCAAGCTTGATGAGTGGCTCCAACAGATCACAGGAACACAACCCGGGAGCTCTGTCCAGAAGAGCCCAGTCCTGGGAACAGGATAGATACTGCGCAGGACCCTCAAGCTCCCAGGTCGCTGGTAGAGGACCCGAGCTTGAAGGAAAAAGACCACCCATAGGGTGAGAGGGGAGGTTTGTTTTTTTTTCCTCACGCAGTGGTCTGAAAAAGTTTTGTGCTCCTTCCTGATTTCCTATTTTTTGTATGTTTGCCAGACTTAAATGTTTCATATCATCCAACAAATTTGACTAGGCTTTGACTTTGATTGGACTTTTTCTAGGCTACTCCAAAGTCTTCATTTTGTTTTTCTTAAGCCATTTCGAGGTGGACTTGCCTGTGTGTTTTGGATCATTGTCCTGCTGCATAACCCAAGTGCACTTCAGCTTGAGGTCAATGACAAATGGCCAGACATTCTCCTTCAGCGGAATCATGGTTCCATTTACCACAACAAGTTCCATGTCTTGAGGCAGCAGAAAGTCCCAGACCATCACACTACCACCACCATATTTTGCTGTTAACATGTTGTCCCTTTTCTGAAATGTTGTGTTACTTTTACACCACATGTAATGGGACAAACACCCTAAAAAAGTTCAACTTTTGTCTCGTCTGTCCACAGAGTATTTTCCCAAGAGTCTGGAGATCATCAAAACTGAGAAGAGCCTTTATGTTACTTTTGGTGGTTTTCGTCCTGGAACTCTGCCATGCAGGCGATTTTTGGCCAGTGTCTTTCCTATAGTGGAGTCATGAACACTGACCTTAGCTGAGGCAAGTTAGGCTTGCAGTTCTATGGATGTTGTTCTGGGGTCTTTTGTGACCCATTGAATGATTCATTGCTGCGTTCTTGGGGTAATTTAGGTCAGCCAGCGACTCCTGGGAAGGTTCACCACTGTTCAATGTTTTCACCATTTGTGGAGCCCTCTAATTGACTCATTGACCCAAAAGTACCTCGGCCCAAGGGTAAAATGCCCGGTATGCCAGATTACCATTCCAGCCCTCACCCCAAATATCTGTTCAGTGGAGTTAATTTAACTTCTTCTGCCACTAAACTAAAGTGATTTCTACGTCTTCTTTATTAACCTGTAGGACAGCAGCTTTAATGTTAAATGTGTCGAGTTTACAGTTTCACAGCTCTGATGTGCACTTTGCCTTAAAATAATTAACTGAAATTTAAATCTTTATTTTAACGCTTTGAGTGCCAAAATACAAGATTAACGCGTTTCTGAAACATTATCGTCTTGTCGAATTTGCACTTGTTATCTTTGTAGATTTGTATCACCATTTTATCATCTTGATTTGATAGCGTCTGTGACCGGAGCAGGCTGCACTCATATGGATCGTTACTCACAGAGAAACCACGGCTTAACGGAGAAAGCTGATAGCCCGATGATGCCCGTGTTACGTTTGTGTCAAGCCAACTAACGAAAAGAAAGCCTGGCGACCTTGGATGAGACTGGACACTGTTATCGGCAGAGCTTCGGCTTCTCCCGCCGTGCCTCGGTTCTTTCCGCGCAGCTGCTAAAAAACTGACGTCACATTTGGGTTAAAGAAAAAAAAAAGGCCACCCCCATCGCCATCCACAGCGGCTGTACGTCCTTCGTCGTCGTTTCGCCTGGACAAGCACCAAGTTGTAAACACTTTTTGAAAAACACACTGAGGTAGGAAAGTGCTGTTATTTTAAATTGAGTATATTATAACAGATTCCGTGCAGTATCTTTCCAAAATGGAAACGATTTGTTGAATTAATTTTATTGCTCTCCAAATACCGTTCATTTGATAACTGAATGGCTAAGGCTAACCAGCTGCAAGCGTTTTCATTGTTCGATGTTTCCAACCTAGTATGTAAAAACACTAAATGGCGAGCGAAGAGGTTAACCAGTTTGGCTCTGAGGCGGTCTAGCCTGTTAGCATTAGCCGCCTACCTAATGACGTTAGCCTTCATTGATACCCGTAAATGTAAGCTGACTTCAAACTAAATGGTTGATTTAAACTTGGACAAGTCGATTGATTGATGGGGGGTATCTATAATAAATCTTATCTGTGAGTTGTAATATCGTTGTTATAATGCCAGTCGTGGGCGATTTAATATACTCTCAAGAGCGAGTATAGACTCATGAGCTGCAGCTGGCTTGTTAGTCTTAACAGGTTTGTTTCTCACTTATCCAGTGAAATTGGTCTGCGCACCGTTTGTACACTTAATGTTTTGAGAATTAATCAAGCATTGGTTTATAATATTTACGGTTATGGAAGCGGCTGCATTAGCTTGTCGGCCATGCCAAGGGAGCCGCCCAGTTCAGATGAATACCTTTGAACATCGGGCCTTATCTGTCTCTCCTGCTTGTATCTCAGTGCGGACTGACTCACAGTTAATCATTTATATGCAATTTGGCGGACACACAGCTAATCAAATAGGCTAGTGTTTAAGAAGTTTAGTAAGGATGTGAAAATGACACTGTCATTTACATACATTTTGCGTTATAACGGGTTTAAGCAGTGAAAACCTGCTGTCCACACATCTGCTACAGAGTGTCCACTCATCAGTCTTTGTCAGGGTGGTGCCAAGTTCTTCACATACCAGCTGCCTGTCCACAGTATGCACCCTACCATAAATGAAGGCACAACAGGAATGAATCAACAGTGTAAAGCAGACTTTCTACACTCCAAGTTAGTTGTGGCATTTCATAGTTAGTTGTATTGTTATTCACCAAGAGTCACAATTTTAAAAGCAAGACTAAAATCATAATTCAAATACATTATCCATAATATCGTACCACAGTTACATCTGAAATAAAGTTCAGGTAATGATTGAACAGGACACACATCAGAATAATGGAGTTTTTTGTTCTTGATCCATTCATTATCAAGTCACCAGTCACATGGTAAAAGAATGTTTTTCCTGTTCGTTCAGGTTATTTAGATAGGGGTGGGATATACAAGTTCAGAATTATATCACAATACTGCGTGAAAATGTGCAAAAATCATATTTCTAATGATATCTATAAAAAATACTCCTGGGGTTTTACTGGTGATTGAAGCTTGCAACTAGCAGCCGTTATTGGTGCAAACAAAATGAAGGGCATTTTTCATCCTTATGGAATTACTGTCATTAATGACAGACTACCTGATGCAAAGTGTGAATTATTTGCCACAGTGTGCCAGCAGTAGCAGTTTTTATAATGCAAATGACACAGAGCAGGTCAAACTCATGAACAAAAGTAGCCTAGGTAGTATTTCCCCTGTAGCCTTTAAGTAAAATTAGTTTAATTGAGTCTAACAAAAAAAAAAAAAACGCACTCAACCTTTTAACTCCTCAGCAGCCTGCACATTATTGTCACATAATAAAACAGAAATGTAAAAATCAAATCTACCTAGGATGTCGTATCTTGGGTGGAGCTTTTTAATCAACTGCTTAAGCAGCGCTGCTTTTCTGCTGTGTCAACTCATCAGTAATTTCCATCCATCATTTGTTCTTCTTGTAATATGGAGTGCTGCTAGTGAGCACTCCCGCAATGCTCGGTTGAGTTATTTGTTTCATTTTGGGCTATGTTAACCAGCTAGCATCTCTTCTTTTGTAGCCCGGCTGTACTCAGTGATGTTTTTGTTTTGAAACAGTTTTGCTGTTTCCACCAGTTTTCTTGCAACTTTTCTAAGCATTGTGCTTTGTTGTCAAAAGCCGTTGGACTCACCTAGACCTGTCTCATTACTGTGTGCACTAGGGAATGTAAATACATGGTGTCACTATATGATTGATATCATGATATGACACTTTTATGTCACGTAAAAATTTGTACCAATATTATCTTGAACAATACGATACAACCCTGTATTCAGTACCTGTTTGTGGATCTGTGTTTCAGTGGGATCTCTATATGTTCTAACTTTTGCCTGACCACTTTCACAACTTAAAATATCAGTGTCGCATATTCTGTAAGCCCATGTCATGGCCTGAGCCATTTAATAGAAAGATGAGGGACAGCTGCCTCACTGGAGAGGCAGCTGTCTGTAACTCCTTACACTTACTGTCAGTTTGTATAGTATTATCATTTATTTAAGAAAGCATAGCTGTGTCTGCTTTCATGTACAAACAAAACATTTCAGCTTATGTGAGACTAGTTAACATTAATTTATTCTGATATGTCTAACTAATATCAGCCCACAAATTGCCATTGTTTGAGCTAAAGAAATAAAAATCTTTAAAATATGACCACAGATTGAGGCTGTCAGATCCACCTGAAATATAGGGCAAGAGTGCTTGAAATTAAAGTTTTTGTTTGTTTGTTTTTTGGATCAAAAAGCAAATTAGTGGGGATATCTTGAATTCAGAAGTGTGCAAAGAACTGTTTTACTGTCATCAGTGTAAAATTTCTATGAGGACAATCTGATTTGAAACAGTCTGAGTAACTTGGTGGAAAAGCCGGACTCGAGATACCTACATCGGCAACATCATTGCTGCACCAGACCCTGTGGTTCTGAATAGAAGACTGAGTATTTCTCACCAGCAAAAGCCAAGTGGCCTGGATTGCTCACAAATTGCCATTCTTCAGTAGAACTATACTGTGACTATGACCTAAATAGAAACTAGGCCCCCTGTCTCCAGGCCTGTCAGGTCTGCCTGCAGAGGCACCATAGCCAGTCTACTCATTTTCTTTCTGCTGCATGAACTTTCCACTCATCCTAACACCCAGGTATAGTGATGTACTTTAAGCATTATCTGATGAACTTCCTGAAAGGGCCCTCTTTTTGCCACTCCTCACCTTTGATGGCTTTTTAATGACTGCTGGATCGATGGCATGTCCTGTAGCCACCCTATACAGATCTGCAACATGTCAACAATTGATAAACCCAAACTCAAGGTAATGATTATGTCTGTGTCAGCACCGTGTGGCTCTGTGTGTTGTTAGTGTGTTGCACTTTGTGTTTTGGTTTCTTTAGGAAAGAAGATTCGAGAAAAGTGTAGGGCAGCTGGAATGTTATTTTGCTGAGTAAAGGGATGGGAGGAGGTACAGAGCAGAGAGAGAGAGAGGGAGAGAGAGAGACGCATGGGCAGGGCTGCATCTTGGCTTACTCTCTTGTACAGCATAGTCATTGCAGGTGCAATGCGTCTGTCTGTACTGTGGAGTAGATGAGACATATTCTTTTTTTCGTCAGTGTCAGACTTTTAAGGGGTACAGTAAAGTCTATAGATGCTGCTGCAGGCTACGACTTCGCCACAGATGTAGCCTCTGCTCTTTCAAGACACAAGAAAACCTGAGGAACCAGACTTGACCAATCTGGTGTGTGTATTGCTTTGGTTTTGCAGTTTTCTGATCTGGTCTGGGTTTCAACTGAGCCTCTTCTTATGGAATCACTATGGGATAAAAGGCTTATTTTTATTGCATGTCTTGTGTTGCTTTGAAATTCTTTGCATGCACATGAAGTCTGGTACTAACATTTAGAATTTTTCTCTGTGAACCTAACGAATGCCCCTCAAAGTCTGGCTGTTCAGTCTTTGAGAAAACTCTTAGATTTGTGGGCTTACTCCTCTTGTGCCTGTCAGATATCATTTTCCAGCGCTAATGCTTTGATAAGTGCTGGTTTGCACATTTTCTTTTATCTTCAGTTCTGTTTAATGCATTATGTAAAGTAAACCATATAATTTGATGTCAGACATAGATTTAATGTTTGTCTTTTCTTGGAGTCTATTGAATTAGCTACAAGCAATTTACAGTATTCAAAATAATATTGCTTCCCCTCAGTGTATCCTGAAACAGCTTTGCTCATCTCCCCTGAGGGCCACACTATCTTTAAGATGACTGTCTCCCAATTGGCTGTACATCTCAAACAGAAAGTTGAATTATCATTTGAGTGTGTTAGAGATAAACATATTAGATTTTCTCAGTGATGTCACAGAGATCGAAGAGTAGAAAAACTGTCTGGGTGATAATGAGGTGAGGATTTTTACTTGTAAAGGCTTGGGTGTATATGATACGGACACTGACACCACTGTAACACTGTATATGACAGAAAATATAGAAAATCTGAATACTGTAACATTTGCTAGTGGTTAACAGAAGGCCACAAACGTGCTGGATTGCAGGATAACTACCTTTATGTCATCACCTTCATCCTTCACTATGCCTCAGTAGGGAAGAAGGCCTGCCTCGGCTCATGAGACGTGACCCCTATTCAAAACACATGGTTCACCATAGTGATTGGGTGTTGCTGAGTGAATGACTTCATCCGCTGCTCTGTGGACCTCTGATATAAACCCAGTGTTTAGGAAAGCTCAGTGCACTGTTAATCTGGGACATGTACTTGATAGAGTTGATCCTGTGTGGTTTATCCTTGGCTTGACATTCACCTCCTGTGACCCTGTCTACTACTGCTACTGCAGAGCATCTAAGTGTTGGCACTGATGGAGATTGCTGCAACAGCTAAAAAATGATGTTTTTCAGAAAACTTTGAAAAAACCCTCATTAAACACTTTGTTTAATGAGGTTTAATAGCTTCTATTCCTATGTCAGCGCTGAAGCAGTATTTTTTGTTAGCATAACCATGGCACTACACAGTGCTGGGTTTTCATACAATGGCTTGTTGTTTCTGAAATGGGACCTTATTTTCATGTTTGCTGTTGGAGAATGCTAGCAGAAAATTATTTCAGTTAAGCTTTAATAGAAGCAACAAAAAAAAAGTCCCTGTTTATTGATTTGTGATTATAATGCACTGCACCAATCTCCAGGGTTGTTTACCAGGTTACACATGTTAGAGCTGTGTTTATGACATGGAATACCTTCTTACGTTTTTATATCTTAATGGTTTTACTTTAATGGCTTTGATTCTACAGAAAGGGAAGCATAGACAGTGTTAGAGACCATACAATAAAAAATTCATGCAGGTACTTACAAAGCACTTTTCTATCCTTACTGAGCACTCAAAGGGCATTTTAGTCTACAAGCCACATTCATATGCAAAAATTGGTACAGCACTTAAATGCTTTTTACCTACACACACGCCAGTGGATACAGTGGGTTCGTGTTGGGGTTTAGCATCTCTGCCAGTGACACATTGACATGTGGTTTAGAGGTGCCAGGGATTGAACCACTCACCTTCTGATAAGTTGACATCACAGTTTACTTCCTGAGCTGCCTGATGATGCTAGCTATTTCATTCATTCATTGCCCTCCATCCACCCACATACTTTAGGGTTTCATCACCTGACAAAGCAAGTTTTCTCTCAACATGTAGAAGCAGCTGGAATCTAAAAATCTGTCATTTTTTAGAACTTTTTCAGACAAATTTATTCATAGTTGAGGCAACCGTTGTTGTAATTTGGCGCTATATATATAAAATTGAAATGAATAATCGCTAAATTGAGATAATTTGGGTGTTTCTGTGTTAAAGTGAACCTGAAACCCTAAATGTATAGAGGCTAATTTACACCGTGGAGCCCTGCTCTCAAAAACTGACATAGATTTACCCTGTCTATGAACCTGGATTTAAGAAATAAGTGCCTAAAATTAGTTTTTAAAACATGTTTAGCACCATCTTGTGTCAGTACGGAACTTTACGTCACCGAGTTGGTTGGTTGGGGTCACTAGACTTTGTTTTGGTTTATGTTAGCTAACTAAAACAAAACCAATAACTCAGGGGAAAAAGGGGAGTATAAATGAGGAGAGTGTCTCCCCTCAGCACTGTCCTCATTTAAAGTGCTTTACAAACCCAAACATTACGGCTAAGAGATGGATTCTCCTGTTTCAGTCGAGTTAGCAAAACAACTAAGAACCACTGACTGCTTAAGAGATGGAGAGGGAAAGTTAGTAGTCTATCCTAGGTTTCTTAACATAAAAATCATTGTTGCACCCAGGGACGGTACAAAAGGGACCTCCTTAAACTGAGTTTTGGTTTTAGTGTCCTTATTTTCCCCCCGAGTTATTGGTTCTGTTTTTAAAACTTTAACTTTACACACTTATTTCTTAAATCCAGCTTCACAGACAGTGTTAAATCTATGTCAGTTGTTGAGAGCATGGCTCCATGGTGTAAATTAGCCTTTATACATGTAGTGTTTCATGTCCACTTTAAAGTAGATACTTGGACTTTGGAATGCTGCTGACTTGCACAGTATTATGCAACTGGTTGTTCAAAGTTTCCTCATTCCTGCCCAGTATGAAATTTTGAATGTGCCTTCAAGATAGGAGCAAGTGTCACATGACTACAACCATCTGTGGGATATAGCTGGCATGCTAACACAGTTGTGGCCACCCCCTTCCCCTGATTGGCAGCAGTGAGGCTAAAAGAGAGAAAGCTGTTATCTAGTGATAGAGGAGGGGAGGGAGTGCTATCAGCAGATGCAGTGCTGTGTTTGTGGCGTCACAGGCCTGTTATTGACCTGCTTCGACACTAATGTGCTTCACACTCACTCACATGTTAAATTCCAGTCAGACTTTTACTGAAACTTCTAAGTATTTATACCCGGTATCTGACAGATTATAATGTATCCAGTCCTCTTAAGACTAGTCATGTTTATATTACATTATTAGGATATAATGGTTGTAAAAATTTGCTGGGCCGTTGCATTTGTGAGGTCAGACCAGCAGCATTTGCAGTATGAAAAGAATGATTTAGGGATTAATTTCAGCTTTAAAGGATTTAGGATATAAAAAGAAGTGACATCTAGGATTTTTATCAGGTTAGAAGCAGTAGCAGTAGAGACTGTGCTTAGATTGTGAAGCACAGTGCTGTCTAAATATAGCGTATTTGCCTTTTTTTCAAGAAAGGAGTAAACAGTGTGCATTAGTTGAAGCTCGCAAACCCAGAGAAGAATAAGACAGATGAGAATAATAGTTTCTTTTCCTGTTACTGTTACCTTTGTCAGTGACTCGTGAATGTCATGTTGGTTCTTAGGTGATGGAGACAGAGATTCACAGTCATATAGCAGCTAGCATGACTGTGCAGAATGAGGCTGAGTCCAGTTAAATCCTTGAAATGATTTAGGCCCTCTGATATGAGGTGAGTTAGGAGAGGGGGAGGGGTGCGAGCTGGAGATCACTTTGTGTCAGGCAGTGGGTTGATGGTCGTAATCGGCTTACAGTACACTGTTGTACTAGATTGTTGTGAGTTTTTTGTATGTGTGGGCCCCTGGGATGCTTACTTGTCTGGAGAAATACTGGTGTCTGTGGGGACCAAGCCATCTCTGGTTCTTGAAAAAAAGCTGAATACAGCTGGACTGCTGACTTCACTAATGCCCCCACATCATTCAGACGAGAGAATTAGTGGAATCCAGGAAATTGTCTTACATTTATCCATTGGTTTTTGTGTTGCTGTCTGCAGCATCAACAAAAACACCCAGGTCTGACAGCATGGACAGCCCCACCCTCACCCTCACTCAGTCTGGTCTCAGCTGTTGTGCTTGGAGGTTGATTCAAACGGATCAATACCTCCATCCCTGTTTCCTTTTTGTTTCTTGGTAGTGAGGTTTAGAGCTCACATGTTTTAGTTTGATAAAATCATAAAACTACTAAAACTCAAAATGAGGTGGCTGCAGTTCAGAACGTAGAACAGGTTTGATACAAGATACTAACCCCAAGTCTGATGCATCCGTCAGAGTATGAATGTGTGTGACTGTTAGTTAGAAAGCACTTGCATAGGAAAAGCATAGAAAAAAGTGCCTGTGTGAGTGGGTGTGAATGGCAGAATGAGGCAAGTTGATTAAAGCGCTTTGAGTGCTCACTTAGAGTATAAAAGAACCAAATAAGAACCAGTCCATTTACCATTTACACTTTTCAGTTTCTTGTGACTGCTTTGATTTAGAATTTATGAACAAGTTTCATCAGACATGTTGCTTAAAGCTAAGCTGCTGGAAATGATAGATTAGTATCCTGTTTTGTCGTATGTAACGTTGCTACTTGGATGTTGGCCACAGTTCAAGGATACTTTAACCATGGGGCCTGGGGCACAGTGGGAATGAGCTGACTGCTGCGCTCTCTTTGTGTAGTGAAGCCTAGTTACTGTTCACATGCATGTGGAATTTCCGCCCCCACCCCCATTTGTCATTTTTAGTATTTCAGCTGCCAGCCCTTTGGTTGCTTAGCTAGAGACAGGATAGGGTGGGTGGGAGTTAAAGCATGCAGCCTTGCTCTTTATATCCATGTTTGAGTCCAAAGAAAAGCAGTAAAGTGGGATCTGAGAAAAATAACAATGTGTAACTGTAAACAGGAAAATGCAAAGACTGGGGTCCTTAAAGAAATATCTAGCCCTACTCAGACATAGTGAGACAAGCTGAAGATGGATTTTAACCTTCTTTTCTTTAAACTTCATGTTTTCCACGTGTGATTATGTGGATAGGATGTGTAGGCAACATATTTTTTTCATCCAAATAAATTTCCATTTTTAGATATGCTTCATTTGCAATGCCACACACAGCTGATCTGTCTCTGGTGTTATTTAAATGCGCATGCAGAAATAATTGTACATATGTCATTTATGGTGCTTTTCCAGAAAATGGACACCGCAGGGGTCAAAGTTCTGGAGACAGCTGAAGATATCCAGGAACGTCGGCAGCAGGTGCTGGACCGCTACCGGCGTTTCAAGGACCTGTCGATGATGCGGCGGCAGAAGCTGGAGGACTCGTATCGCTTTCAGTTCTTCCGCCGTGATGCTGATGAATTGGAGAAGTGGATTCAGGAGAAGCTGCAGATTGCCTCTGATGAGAACTACAAGGACCCTTCCAACCTGCAGGTCTGTCGGCTATTTAATGTATATTTATTGGAGTCCTGTTACACTGTAAGAAGGCCAACTTTTATCATGTATGCTTTTCATACACAGGGCAAGCTGCAGAAACATCAAGCTTTTGAAGCTGAAGTTCAGGCCAACGCTGAAGCAATCATCAAACTTGACAAGACTGGAAATCTAATGATCACAGAGGGCCACTTTGCGTCTGAGACTATTCGAGTAAGTAGCCAGAATGCACACTAATATGCAGTGTAGTGACATTTAGGTATGCTTGTGGTGGGCTTTGGGTTTATATGTATGTTCATGATGGATGTAGCCACTGTGACACCAAACATTGCTTTCCTGACTATTTGTTAGTTGTTATTATTAGAAAGCTACATCCCTAAATATAGAGGAGCAACATACAGAGACAGATACCTGATAATTAGTGCAACGTAACAGAAAAATAAAATATTAGAGTAGCTCTTCTTGATGACTATTAACCCCTTCCATCCGATTCAGTCCTACACGCCTTACCGGACACAACAGAGGCCAATAGTTACAAGTGTCAGTATGGCCGAGTATATACAAGTAGGTGCTGACCTGTGGTGTGACTCTTGAGTGCAGTGAATTCTTTCAGATTCAGTCAGCTTTTCCCTATTTGTGACTCAACGGTTTGAAAATGTACTTTTGTCGCATGTGCTGTGTTTCATATGAATCAACTCTTCAGTCGAAAAGACTTCTCTTTGGTTTTCCAACATATTTTCTGTTTTAGATACAGGTTCAGGATAATTTTCTCATTTCTTGTCACTAACTTTATTAACTCTTTCCACCTTTGTCACGTGCACTAGACTCGTCTGGAGGAGCTGCATCACCTGTGGGACCTCCTGCTGGAGAAAACCAAGGAAAAGGGCATGCGTCTGTTGCAGGCCCAGAAACTGGTCCAGTATCTGCGTGAGTGTGAGGATGCCCTGGACTGGATCAGTGACAAGGTTAGATTCATTTTTTTGTGTTTGTTTTAAACATAGAAAGACTTGAGCATGAGTATAAGAACTTGATTTCTCTCCATTTCACAGAATGAGGATGAAGGCAGATGTAGTTACAAATACAGTTACCATAGTTCACCATTTCAGTTTAGCTGTCTTCACATGTATAAAGGCTAATACACCATGGAGCCTTGCTCTCAAAAACTGACGTAGATTTAACTCTGTTTGTGAACCTGGATTTAAGAAACATGTGTTTGAAGTTTTTAGAACATGTTTAGTGCTGTCTTGTGCCAGTACAGAACATTAGTGGGTTGGTTGGTTGGTTGCGGCTAATAGACCTACATTAGTTTATTTTCACTAAGTAGTGACAGAACTGATAACTCAGTTGAAAACAAGGAGACTAAAAGTAAAAATCAGTCCAAGTTGGTCAGTTGTGTACTGTTCCTGGCTGCAAAAATCAATTTTATGTTAAGACGTTTGATGTTACTCTGTTCTGTAACCCCTGTTCTCTGAAGACATGGGTGAAGTGTCTCACTATGTGGAACGCTCTCTCAACATTGTCCTCAGAAGCCTCTCTATCATTACTCCAGCCAGCATTGGCTGATAATCATGATGCCCGCATCAGGGAGGAGCTACCTTCCTCCCTATAAAAGGGTGTGATGCAGCGTCACTCGTCATTCAAGATAAACGCACCTCTTCCTCGCTTTGGTGAGACACCTCTCTTACGTTATGAGAGGGCAGTTGTTACGGAATAGAGCAACCTCAAGTTCTCCTTCAAACATTTAATTTGGTGTCTCACTATGGGGATATGCATAGTCCCGTAGTGCCAGATAAGCTCATCTGAATGACTGAGTGCCATCTTAGAAGGTCTCAACCTTCCAACCTGTAGAACCTTGCAAAGATCAAAGGTGAAGCCCAGCTTGCTGCTGGAAATATTTTCTCTATAGAGACACCCCTAAAGATGACCCAGAGGTTGCCATCCCTCTAGTAGAACGTGCATGAAGCCTCCAAATGACTTTATCCCAGCACTAGGGATAAATCCTACGTAGGCACAAGAAGTTTAGACACTAGGTAGAGCTGTCGTGCCCCTTTCATAAAATGGCAGACTAGTGGTAATGGTTCACCGGGCTATCTGTAAAGCCCATTTGGGAGGCTGAAATGTCTGCCAGAGATACTTTAATTGTAGAAAAGGCTTTTCCTTTATCTAACAGCTCCTGGAGAAAAGGGGCGATTGCTGTTACAGAGCATTGAAAGGAGAAGGTGTGAGATTTTCCACACCACTCCTCAAATACCCTCTACTTATTCTCATACAGTGACATTGTGGAGGGGGCCCTAGCACTCTGAGTAGTGACTATGAGCCTCTAAGGTAGTCCTACCGTACTCGGATTCACCCACAGGGCAAGGCAACCCGGGCGGGGTTGTAAGATCTTCCCCCTGGCATGGGAAACTAGGTCTCGTCGGAGAGGGAAAGACCTTCCTGGCTGTGACAGCTCCCAGTGACAGCCACTGAGTGAGGAATATGCGAACACCCTGCCTCTCTAGCGGAGCTATGGCTGCCTCTCTGCACTTCGCAAATACCCAAGGGCTCAGTGACACAAATGGCAGGACTAGGTACTCGTACATTCTGCCCTGAATCACCAATTGCAGGAATTTAATGTGAAGTGGGTAAATCGGGATGTGAAAATATTGGTCCTTCAGGTCTATTAATGTAAACCAGTCACCTGGGCGCACTACATGTAGAGCAGAGTGGCATTTGTCAGCATCCTGAATTTGTAAGACCTGAAATGTTGATTTTGTGCCCTTAAGTCCAGTATCAGACGCAGTCCCCCTCCCTTCTTGGGAACGAGAAAATACTTTGAGTAAAATCCGCATTGGCTCTGCTCCCGAGGTATTTCTCATATTGATAGCAAGGTAGATATTTCTTCTTGCAGTACTCTGGCTGATTCATGATTTTGCATGTCAGAAAATAATTCTGTGAAATCTGTGAGGGTTGGTTGCAAATTGCAAGTGGTATCTTCGCTTGAATGCCCTCACAACCCACTCTCCCCATCTCTCTATTCTTGCTGAGAGAGGGCCCAAAGCCAGGCAGCCCACAGTGGAAATTGCTTTGGCTCCCTCTTGTGATGGAAAAAGGTTTCGCATCCGAAGCCCAATTGCCCATGCGGGTGGTCTGAGTTTGACCAGCATTCATGGGGCTGGCCACCACTGAGGAAATGCACCACAATGGTGTCTGTGGGTGTGAGGGGATTATGCCAAGGGCATGGGATTATTTTCCCATGCCCTTGGCAACATGCCTGGAAGCACCAGGTGAGTGATTATTAAACTGTGTGTGCCTATGAGACTGTGGTGTTTTTCACTGTCCTAAAGCCTGACAAATTTAGCCATCTTGCCCTCTCCTGCAGGACGAGTTAGCCTGGAATTGGCACTCCATTGAGTGGGCTAGCAGTGAGCGAATAACCTGGCTAGTGTGGTGACTAGGGCTTGCGCTGAGGTTCCTCATAGTGAGACACTGAAGCGAATGTTTGAAAGAGAAGCAAGGATATACTGTCCACTTTCTTTCTCTGTCTTTAAGCACTTGTTGTTTGGCTAGCTGCACTGAAAAGAACAGCTGGAGAATCCAGCTGTTCTTCTTTATAATGTTCAGGTTTGTAAAGAACTTTATAAAGAAGAAGAATGTGGAGGAGATCCTGTTTGAGACATCAGATCAACAAGCTGGAGTCAGACCCTGATTGTTCTTTGTCAGGCCAGGTGCACCGAGCCGTGCGATGAGCTGGCAAAGCAGATGTTCGTAAGATGCGATCGACGCTATCTTATGAAGTCATACAGTCTCTCTTTTCCAAGCACGCCCGAACAGTTGACAACATAACAGGTTACTAGATGTGCATCACACCACAAACATAACTATGTTTCCTGTTGAAGAAAGATTGGTGGGAATCCTGACATCCATCACCATGTCCATAGGAGAAAAAAAAAATCACATTACAGTCTCCTCGCTAACATTTGGGCTACGCTTTTCCACACCTGTAATATGAAGTAATCCAGTCAGTGAGATGATGTGAGGAAAAAGAAAGATGTCCAAAAAGTGTGGACATACACATGGATGTTAGGATTCCTGATTATCCTTCAGTGAGAAAATTAGTTGTGCTTGTGGTTTACTAAACTGTTTAAGTGTGCTTGGGAAAGCTTGGAAAATAATTTTATTTTGTAAAATAGTGGCGATCGCATCTTTTGGCCATCAGCTGTTTGTGCCGCTCGGTACATCGGGCCAGAGAGGACGAAAAGAAGCTCCAGTTTGTCGATCTGGTCAGCCACCTGTCACCTTACTCAAACAGGCTACCCTCCAAACAGTCCACATTTATACAGTGCTTTACAAACCCGAACACTACAGAGGTCGTGTCCGCTTGATGACTTGAGGCCTATAATTGTAGCAATTATTTTGAATTATAAATGAAAGCCAGACTTATTTTATCAGGTAATAAAGCACCAAGGCATACTTGGTCTTCACCAGCGACTAGAGAAGAATCTGAATTTTAATGATGCTAGAAGAGTTATCCAGAGTGGGTAACTTGTATACGCAAAATCGTCTAAAAGTTGACAGAATTGGCTCTAATAGGAGGGATAAAATGGTGTCTGTTGTTCATTTTCATTATTTAACTGATTCAAAGGTTATTAAAAGTAACCTCGTTCGTGCATTGTACGTAAAACACGGTGAGTCATGACCTTCTTTTTTCATGAAAGCTTTCATAAAAGTCATTTTGTTTTTCCACCTTCACCTAAAGGAGGCCATTGCCACATCAGAAGAGCTGGGCCAGGACCTGGAGCACGTGCAGCTCCTGCAGAAGAAGTTTGAGGAGTTCCAGACGGATCTGGCTGCCCATGAGGAACGTGTGAATGAGGTGAACCAGCTTGCAGCTAAGCTGATCCAGGAATCCCATCCAGAGGCTGAGCTCATAGTGCGCAAGCAGGACGAGGTCAACGCGGCCTGGCAGCGCCTGAAGGGCCTGGCCCAACAGAGGCAGGGCAAGCTGTTTGGAGCTGCTGAGGTGCAGCGCTTCAACAGGTAAGCAGCATCATAGCACATAACACATTTTTATGGTCTGGCTTTTAACACACTTTGACCTAAACATTTTGGTTTTAACAGTCCTTAGTTGTTGTTTTAGTTGTTTTTATTGACTTATTTCATCTACTTATTTGTTTTTTTATATTTTACTGCATCATTGTTTTACATTTTATTAGCTTTAGTGGCATTTTACATTGTTAAGCACTTTGTGCAGCATGGAGTGTTTGGAAATGTGCTACATAAATAAACTTGACCTTGACCTTGATAACACATGAAAAACTCTTACAGTGTGTGTATGTTCATTTGTTTGTTTGTCATGATGCTGTTAGTAACAGACTGTGTGTTTGACTCCAATAGGGATGTGGATGAAACCATCAGCTGGATCAAGGAGAAGGAGCAGCTGATGGGGTCTGATGACTTTGGGCGTGACCTGGCCAGTGTTCAGGCTCTGCTGCGTAAACATGAGGGTCTGGAGAGAGACCTGGCAGCTTTGGAAGATAAGGTAGGGCATATGCCGCTCTGCACTATGTTAGCAAATATACTAAACATGAAGTTAAAAACTTGATATCCTGACTTGCTGTGTTCTCCTTCCTTGAATCAGGTCAAAACTCTGGGTGGTGATGCTGAGCACCTGCAGCAGACACATCCCCAGAACGCTTCGCAGATCCATTTGAAAAAGGACGAACTTATCACCAACTGGGAACAGATTCGCACTCTGTCTACTGAGCGCCGTGCCCGTCTGAACGACTCCTACCAGTAAAATACCAATAAATGCAGTAAAACGTGCAAATCATTCATTAACCTTTCAGAGAAGCCAGGAGATAAAGTTGTATGCAAAGACGATGTGTACGAGCGTATTACTCTGTTTTTAAACAACATGTTGATAGCTGTTCACAATGTATAATTACTTTACCTGACATGTTTTTAGAATTAACACTGATAAATTAAAAACAAACGGATGTACCCAGGTCTATATATGGGACGGGATGATGATCACAGTGAAATACTACATAACAAATAATATATATAACTTATATCAGGGTATGTCAGGGAATGAAAACACACATGCACATACAGTGGGATGCAAAACTTTGGGCAACCTTTTTAATAGTCATGGATCTTTCAACAAGTCAACGACCCGAAACACTGCTCAAAATCCACTAAGACATTCATGCAGAGGAACAAGTACAACTTTCTGGAATGGCCATCTCAGTCCCCAGACCTGAATATTATTGAAAACCTGTGGTGTGAGTTAAGGAGAGCTGTCCATCCTCAGAAGCCATCAAACCTGAATGAACTAGAGATGTGTTGTAAAGAGGAATGGTCCAAAATACCTTCAACCACAATCCAGACTCTCATTGGAAGCTACAGGAAGCGTTTAGAGGCTGTTATTTCTGCAAAAGGAGGATCTACTAAATATTGATGTAATTTTTCTGTTGGGGTGCCCAAATTTATGCACCTGCCTAATTTAGTTTAAGTAACTATTGCACACTTTCTGTAAATCCTATAAACTTCATTTCACTTCTCAAATATCACTGTGTTCATCTACTATAGGATATATTTAAA
>VUQG01018967.1:0-12786 GCA_015106755.1 Etia nguti
GGCCTCTGGAGAACTTCAAGACATGTTGAGGAGGCCATTTAGCCATTTAAATCAGCTGTGTTGGATCAAGGATACATCTAAAACCTGCAGGACACCGGCCCTTGAGGCCTGGAGTTTCCTCACCCCTGCTCTATACTACTGGTAAACAGCATCCTTCCCAGCCATAGACCAGGGGGTGATAGCTGTAGTTGCAAAAAGACATCTATGAATTAGAAATCTATGGGGATATAACTGTCAGCCCTGAACTCAGGAAACACTTTCTTTACAGTTTTAGACAATTTCGTTAGTTTTTGGGCTAGATCACTCATTTGGGGTCACAACGAATTAAAAAATTAACCCATTTTGTAAATTTGAATGATTTTAAGTGTCAGAAAAGATCATCCAGGGTATGCTCATTGGTAGATTCCCTATTCTTATTGGATACTGGACAACCAGTTGGTTATTTCTGTATCGACATCATTGTCTTTTGTGTTTGTTTGAAACACCAGTATAGCTGATGTCAAAAGATAAGTGTCATGCCAGAAGATAATAAAACAGGCTGGAGGGCAAGGAATATAAATCAGCCCAGTGTCCATTCTATATAACCTAGATCTGCTTATTGTACAGGACATAAATAAATGTATCATTACAAGCAGTTATACCTTTTGTTGTATTGGTTAGCCAAGAATATGTATGGGAGTTTTAGGCTTTCTTGTAGTACAGCTCATTCTGGCTGAGGTCCCTAAATCTTCATTAGGTAGATTTTCCACTGAGAGGTGATAAAAAATACACCATTTGTTTTTGAGCAAAAAGTACATTAATTTTCTATGAATTCCAGTTCAACGCTTTTCTATTTCCATTTTACCCTGATGAGAGTAATTTCTGTGCAGGTGCACCACTTTGTTCGTGAGCAATGAGGATTAAGTACGGGTGATGAAACAGTGAATAACATTCTCTTTCAGCAACAAACCACAAGATTCAAAATCCAATCATTATGAACCTCAGTGTGGCAGGCCCTTTTCCTCCCTCTCAGTTTGATGGCATTAGTCATGCCATTAGCTCACATAAAGAACAGAAATGGTGAGTGTCAACAGTGAGACAGGCACTTCATTCACATAACCAGCAGGAGTCATTCTCTGATAGCTCCTGATGATCTTTTTAAACTATTTTCTTCTTGCATAGTTGTTTCCACAATGGCCGGACCTTCTGTTTCAGTTTCCGAACTGCCATCCAGCACCAGCGCAGTCATAACTGCGGATGTGAGAATGTGTCGCATATGTGTACGTGTCTGTAAAAATTGTTATATGGCAGGAACCGGAGCCAGTTTTTACCCAGACAGAGTTTTATTCTCAAGACCAGCTCACTTAAACAATTGAAGCAACAGTTAAAATCTTATTATCCTAGTTTGCCATGTCTCAGCATCACACTTTGTGTAGGACTTCTAAGAAGGTCCATTTAATGGAAACAGACAGACTCAACACTTTTCATCTGTTAATGTGGTTTTTTTTTTAATGTGCACATTCAATAGAACTAATTTGAGCATATACCCATGAGTTTGATTTGATTTGTTCAATGGAGTACTTTTCCCTTTGAGTCTACATGTAAACATAAGAAGATTCTGAATATCTGGATTTCATGCAGAATTTATTTATCAATTACATGCAAAAGATCCTTAGTTTGGAGACACAAAGCCAGCCTTGGGGGCTCATAGGCTAGTGCGTTCCCAGTACTGACCCCAAGCTCGGAGAAATGTGAGGGTTACATCAGGAAGGGCATCCAGCATAAAATCTGTGCCACATCAAATGCCTGCATCCATCTACTGTGAAAACCCCTTGGGAAATAAGAGAGCAGCCAAAAGTACTTGTCTAAATATCCTACCTGTCATCCCAGCAACTGTAGTCTCTTCATGGCCAGCTTCATTGCTTTTTTGATCAAAGAAGTTGTAATATTTGCTGTTCAAATGGAATAAAACCTAAAAATGAGAAGACTGACTAATGTGCCGGTCTAGACACGCTAGTTAATCTGCTTGTGGGAAAAAGAAAACATAAATGGCAAATCATACTCACTGTGATACAGATCAATACAACACGTTCAACTCCAAATAAGAACGAAAAAGCAGCAGAGCGTTATAGGGTTAGCAGCATGTTACCCTGCAAGAAACAAATTTCACAGAAATCCATCAAGACATTCTTAAAATATTTTCCTTCAGAAATTCATGAAGGAACAATTAATCCAGCATTGGTGAAATATTTATCAGTTTTATTGTGTGGAGTGAGGAGGGATAGTTCCCTTTTAGACGAAAGATGTTTGCTCAGTGGAGGTGAATGGTTTTTTTCTTAGCTGTTTCTCAGACCATTCAGAGGTACCTCAGTCGATATTCCAGCTCAGTGAATGTAAGTTTGAGGGCATTAGTCTTTAATTGTACACTGTAAACTGGACTCACTTTGAACTTTTTCATTTTTTCTCCTTTTGATGGTAAAGTCCCTTTGAGTTTAATCGAGTTTTCTACCAGGCTTCCAAGTTCCTGCCACTCAGATGTCATTTGTCCCTCCTCAACTGTCAAGTTTTAACTACATCAAGTGGTTTCATTTGGACAAGTGACCTCCAAGGTTAACAGATGAAAGCTAAACATGAATAACAGCCAGTCTGAAATACCAAAGTTGACATTGCCCACTTCCCACTGAAGGACTTTAGCTACCGAATAGACAGCCATTTGTAGGCTGTGACCCCACCTGCAGTTTCTGCAAAATCTGTGACGCAGGTGAAAATACTAATCGTTTTTATGTCAATTACTGTGGGTCAACAGAACAGGCAACAGCAAACTGCCTCCCCACTTTTAAAATAAGTGATATTCCGTTTATCTTACGTATGAGAAATGATCATTAAAGCAGTTGAAATGATGATGAAATAAGAAGAAGATGGAAATGAATACCTTATATATAGAGTTGGCCTACTGCTTCCTTAGGAATCAGAGGGATAAGTAGCAGCTAGGTACTGGTGAAGTTCTCCAGGACTTAATTCAGCATTTCTAATGATCGTTTAATTTTAAAACGGCAATCCTTCATATTGTACATATAAGAATTTCCTTTTAAGCCTCCAACACATACAAGTATTAAATGCTGTCTATTTTTTTTTAAACTGCAGTGTACTGCGTGATTGCCAAGTGGGCCCTGAGGTTGAAGGCATGCCAGCTCTCACTCCAATATCATGCAGGCCTACAAATTTAGATGGTTTTGAACATGTTTTTTTGTTCTTCTTGAATAAAATTTGAATTTTGATCATCCATCCATCCATCCATCCATCCATTCTCTTCCACTTATCCTTGTCAGGGTCACGGGGGGGCTGGAGCCTATCCCAGCAGGCGAGAGGCAGGGTACACCCTGGACAGGTTGCCAGTCTGCTGCAGGGCTAACACATAGAGACAGACAACCACTCGCATTCACATTCACACCTATGGGCAAATAGAGTTACCAATTAACCTATCCCCACTAACTGCATGATCATTATTTGCAAAAAAAATAATAATAATAATAAAAATTGGAGATCACAAATGAGGAAAAAGGTGCCTGTGGGTGAAAGTCTTTGTCACCACTTTCCCCCTCATGTCTGGGTGATATTCCACTGTGTATGATTGCCCAATAAATGCTGGAGGTCTCTCATCTATGTCTGACAGATCAGATGGCCCTTGTACTCTAGCTGTGTCTGTTTTGAATTGGCTTTAACGTTAAACCATTTCTTTTTTACTTGAGCCACAGTCTGCGTCTCAGAGGATACAATGGTAACTGCGTCTGTTATAGTAACGCAAGCTTCATTTTTCTTTACCATCGTCACACCTGCGGAAACACTTTTGAAAGATATGGAAGCCTTTTGCTGCTTCCACCTCAGAGACGATTGTTTCTATTTCTTCAGTAGTAAACTTGATTTAAAATTTTGCTTTCTTTTACTCTTACTTGTTGTAACTTCACCACTTTTTCTGACTCACCTGGAGGTAAACTTGTTTCCTTATACAGAAAAATGTAGGTATGGAGGTGGTGGTAAGCGAATTGCAGGCAGTAAGCACGAGCCTGCTGATTTAAAATGAGTCTGTTGCCAACATACGCACTGCGGTAAGAACAAAATTGGCTGGTGCATACGTCATAAATCTGACAGTGATTTTTCATACAAACTCATTTTTTTGCACAGACTAAAAATGTTTCCACACTGATAGTTGTAAACGAGGAATGCTGTAGCTCGGGAGGTAGAGCAAGTAATCAAAAGGTTGATGGCTCGATCCCCGTCTGCTCCAGTCTGCATGGCAAATATCGCTCAGCAAGATACTAACCCCAAGTTGCTCTATAATGCCTCCATCAGAGTTTGAATGCGTGTGAATGGTAGACAGAAAACACTTACATAGAAAAAGCTTAGAAAAAAGTGCTTGTATGAATGAGTGTGAATGGGTGAATGAGACAATGAAATGTTTTGAGTGCTCAGAGTAGAAAAGCGCTATATAAGAACTGCTCCATTTACCATTTACCATGTCCTTTGGACAAATTAGACCAAAGTGGAGAATTTTGGACATAATCCACAATGCTACATGTGGAGAAAACCATCATACCAGCTGTCAGGCACAGTAGTTTAATTTGGGCTTTTTTTATTTTGCAGCCTCGTGACCTGGGTACCTCGCAGTTACTGAGTCAACCATGAACTCCTCTTTATTTCAATACAATATTTAGTTGTCTGACAGCTGAAGCTTGGCCCAAGCTGGCTCATGCAGCAGAACAAAGATCACAAGCACAGCACCAAAGCTACAACATCCTCTTCTTTTTGAAATCGATCACCATGTCATGAGTTCTCCAAGACTACTCCAAAAAATCATCAAATAGTGTTCTGTACTCCTCCTCCAGCCCATCACTAATACATCCAAGCATGTAAATGATTACATCATCCGCTCCAAGATTTGGTTGGTATTTTCACCCATGGTCTTAGTTGGCCAAGAGTAGTCTTTCCAGTACCTTCATCACATGTGATGTGATGGTAGTGGTCTAATTTTAAGATTAGTCTTAAAACTCTTTTGATAAGGCTCATAGTTAGTTTTGATAACACTCAGTTAGTTGGATCAGATGACCCTGAACCATCTCTTAGTTGCTGTTGGCTCAGGCTGCTGAGTGGCTTCCTGAGCACTTCTTGTCCACTCTGGTGTTTTCACTCCCATGTGTTTATGCTCCACTACACCATTCATTAAATTGTGTCTCCTCTCTCTTAAATTTTGAGTTTTCTTGTTTCTCCCAATATTCTCATTTTTTTCTCTTCTCTTTCCCCAAACCTTCCCAACTAGTCATTATAGATGGCTGCCCTTTCCCTGAGTCTGGTTCTGATCGGTTGATGACCAAAGGTTTCTTCATGTAAAACTGAGTTTTTTCCACTGTTGCCCAGTGATTGTTGGGGTTTTTCCTCTAATACTGTAGGTTCTTCACTTCACTAAATAAAGCACCTTGAGGCACCTTGAGGTAACTGTTATATGAATTGGTGCTAAAAGTGTCATGGTCCGGGTGAGTGCTGGGGTTTTTCCATTGTACCTGTGTTTCCATCCTGGGGCGGAGCCGTGGTGTCTAACCGCATTGGCAACACCTGTGTGTAATCACTTTGTGTCGGATATAAGACCAGCGCTCACAATCACTCTTTGCAAGATTGTCTGCGAACCACTGTTAGTGAAGGCTGCCACAGTCAAAGTGTTTCATTATTGTTGGTGTTGACAGTCTTTCTCTCTGCTCACAGTAACCTAATGGATATTGGTTTCCTGCGTGGCCATTACGGATTCAGCTGCTGGTCTGCTCACAGTTTACTGTTACTCACCTGCCTGCCTGCCTCCCTGCCCAGTTCTCCACCTGCTACGGATCTATTTCCGGATTTGCCCAGCTCGCCTCACCCAGACCACCTTCCCCTCTAAACTTCACTCCACCTGCGATAAGTAAGACTGTTACATATTGCCGCATGTTCACTGAAACCTCATCTATCCCACTGTTATCACCTCTTCTCCCTGTCACAGTGACTCTGAGGTCTCCGCCTCATATCTTCACTTGCTTACAGCTTCAAGGTTCCTACTCTGGATATTACCCAAAGCCTGGTTCCCCATTCCTCGTCCTTGACAGCCCTAGGACTCCCTCATAGGACCCCCACTTCCTTTTTGTGACTTTGAGCTCGAGCACTAGCTCATGTGGTGATTATAGTGATTCATTGAAATGTGCTCAACATTTTCGTTAGTATTGCTAGTAGAAGCTCAGTGTTGTTTCTTAGTTTGTGTCTCCTTAGGAATGTTCACAGCATTTTCTTCAGCACTGCTGATAATAGTATTGTTTAGTGTCCTTCCCATAGTACTGTTCATAGTGTTTTCCTTTAGTGCTACTCATAGCATCTGACAGCGTAGCCTCATAGATTATAGAGGACTTCTAGTGATTCGGTGGTTCATGCAAAGTATTGTGCTACCTTGTAAATATCTTCCTCTGAGCCGATTATTAGGCTCTCGCCTTTAGTTCATGTTTCACTCGCTAAGAGTTTTGTTTTCTTCACTCGTTTTTGTCACACTTGACCTCCTGTAATAAACTTCACTTAATTCTATGCCATCGAGCCTCTGAGTTTTGTCTGCACCCGAGTCCACTCCCTCGCCTCGGGCCGCACGGCCGTGGCACTAAGTGAAGCGATGTGAAACAGTCAGGTTGTCAGATCACAAACACGGCTAGCACAGGTCCCGAGGAGCTTGAGGTTGGTGCCATCAGGACGAGCAGCCTTGCTTTGTTGTAGGTTCTCCAGCTGTCTCCTGATCTGGCCAGAGTTCACCTTGGGGGGAAGACGGGGAGAAGGGCAAAATCACTGAAGGTAATAAAGGTGTGTGTGAGGGTGTACGGTGCAGGAAGCAGCAGAGCTGTGAACTAAAGTTGTTGAAGAAATTGTTTAGCACCCCGGGTTCCACTGGTTGTCTCCGTTGGTTACCTTGAACCCAATGATTTTGTTCATTCTACTCAACACATCAGTTGTGGTGTTCTGCTCATGTCTGGCCTCGAACATCCTCCTGTAGCAGTCCTTGCATTTCCTTAGCTTCACTTTTGCTACACACTGAATTGAAACTAGTCCATAATTAAAATCGCTGGAGCTCACTAAATTTCCCATCAGTTTTCAATTAGTTTAGTTTGCTACATATTTCTAATAGAAATTTTTGATTTTGAAATGATTCTAGATTCTTGATAAAGCCAAACCAACATTCTGGGTTTGCTGAGGAGAGGGAAGTGAAATAGGATAAATACAAAAAGACTAAATGTAGTGTGATATTGAGAACGTGCTAGAACACAGAAGCATTGATTTATTTTTTTATTTTTAAGCTGCTTCTTTTGCTTCTGCTTTTTTCCTCTTCTCCTTACTGCCATGGCAGTTATGGGAGTGATTGCTTTTTCAGCAAAGGAACTGCTGTTTTATGTCATTAGGTGAGGTGAACTGGACCCAATGATCTGGATATAGGGAAATAGACAGTGGTAAAAGTGACTGCAATTTAAACCCATGTCCTATTTAATAGCACACTTACTTTGGTTAATGAGGTTCACTGAAATTTCAGCTACTTCCTGTGGCGTTTCGGCCAGTTGTACAAAATTAGGTTTCAAAAAAAACAAACACACTATTGCTTCAACATGTGAAACTTCATGTTTTGTTTTGTTTTCCAGATGTACATTGCTATCTACAGAGATTAGATAGCAGATGTATTTTATTATACATCTTTTTTGTCACTCTTATGTGTTATATGCTTATTTTTGACTTTGTCCCAAACTGCATCCCTGCATGTTGGCTGCTGCAGTAACCTAATTTCCACTCTGGGATCAGTAAAACCTGTCAACGCATCAGTGCAAGTCTGCCAAAACATACAGTAAATTTAGGAATTTCAAAAAGCGATCTGAAACGCGCCCTCTGATAGACCCTATGCCACTTGCTTAAATTAAGTTGGCACAGGTAACGTCTGACACAGGCCCCTCTGCTGGCAACTGCTGCCAATCAGAATTATACTCTCAATTAGAATGAACTTGGCCAGACTTCAAAGACTGTTGTAAACCATCAAATTGACCCTTTGAACTCAGAAAGTGAAACTCACTTATTCACAGAATCTTTTTGGGGAAATTCTGCTGATTCAGGTGGACATTTATTACACCAACAAATAACTAACAGACTCTAACGGTGCAGTTATTATGATAAATAGGCTAATTATCAGCTTTGATCAAGCCAGCGTCTCAATGTGAATCATCTGTGACTATGACAGTCATGTGTTCTTACACCGATCTGCTGTAAATTGTGTGAACCTGCAAAAAAAAAGTTGCAAGC
Source organism: Etia nguti (assembly GCA_015106755.1). Lineage (NCBI taxonomy): Eukaryota > Metazoa > Chordata > Actinopteri > Cichliformes > Cichlidae > Etia > Etia nguti. The sequence continues at coordinate 8,317 of VUQG01018967.1, forward strand.
AGTCTTATTAGGTCAGGGGTGGGGAACTCCAGGCCTCAAGGGCCGGTGTCCAGGAGGTTTTTAGATATCACCCTGGGTCAACACACCTGAATCAAATGATTAGTTCATTACCAGGCCTCTGGAGAACTTCAAGAAATGTTGAGGAGGTAAATTAGCCATTTAAATCAGCTGTGTTGGATCCAGGACAGATCTAAAACCTGCAGGACACCGGCCCTTGAGGCCTGGAGTTCCCACCCCTGTATTAGGTGATATGAAAAACAGAGTGCTATCAGTAAATCTATTTTAGCTTAGAAAAATATTAGTCTCTTCTGCTTAATGTTACCAGGTTGTCTCTGTCTCCTGTTGGATGCCATATTGCTGTCTACAATTCAACTAACAAGAGCTGCAAGTGTTCAACAAAATTCTAAAGTTGCAAAAAGAAAAAGTGAAAAGAAGATCTCAGCAACATTTTGTGTTGCTGAGAGTGCACTTTGCAGCTTACATGCATCTTACATTTTAAGGCATCCCATTAGTCATATTTTAACTTGAAACAGAATGTATTGTTACGGTTTAGTCGTGCCACTTTTTGTGCAAGAATAGTATGTTCTGTAGCTTCTTGTGGTGCTGTTAATCAGAGCTGATTGGATGTGACTGAAGACACCTTAAGTGTCTCTACACTACTCTAATCAATGGATAAAGAGCAGTAAGTGTTCGTGTGACTGCTTGTTAATGACAGCGGTTCCCTGCTACCCTCTGGTGGCCGGTATTTGTTGCGCAACAATAGAGGGAGATTCCCACAACATCACAAACGTCGGTTTAGTCACAGTGCTCTCTGCTGGCAGCACAAATTCAGTGCATCAAATTGTAAGATTGCATTTTAACATTTTCAGCAATATTTACCTGATCGAGGTCATGAGTGCCGCTTTCTAATAAATGCTATCAAATTCAATTTGTTAAAAGGTTTCTGGACTGGTCCAAAACTTTGTGTTCAAGGCAAAGGTGCACAGTTTTTACAAAAGAAGATTAGATAGTAAGTGCACTTCATTATAGTGTACATCTGTTTTAATATTTATGTGTGGAGTCTTGGTACAGGGGCACTGTTGTTGTCCCGGGAGCTATGCTGTCCTAGATGAGCAAATTCCAATAACTCTATGAAGAAATGAAGAACGCACCAGGGTACATGATTAACCTATACCCAGAAAAGGGTTACTGATGCCACTCCCTGGAGAGGCTCCTCAGCTCAAAGGAGAACACTTCTCAGCTAGGCAGCAACCAGTGGTCTGATGGTCCAGTCCTCAGTTATTGAAATTAGCTCTCGAATCATGGAATGTCACCTCTCTGGCAGGAAAGGACCCCAAGCTACTGTGTGAGACGCGCCATCTAGATATAGTGGAACAGCCTGTTTAAGGACATGGCAAAGAATTTCCAATGGATTCGAGTCCACACTTTGGCTAGGCCACTCCAAAACCCTCATTATACTTTATTTTTGGACCCATTCAATAGTGGACTCACTGATGTGTGACTGACTATTTTTTAACTTTTTATTTACTCAGGCTATCTTTGTCTAATGTTAAAATTTGGTTTTAACATTTAAGTTTGACAAATATGCAAAAGACTAAGAAGTGATAACGGTGAAAACTTTCACAGCACAGTAGAAAATAAGGAAAACTATAACAGATGGATTTAGTGGAGCTTTAGTTTAAAATCTTTTTCTCTTTAGTATTATGTCTTTTTTCTTTTTTTGTCTTTGAAGTCACATAATAAACATGTACTGGACAGAAATGACATTCCTATGGAATGTCTATATAGTAAAAGCAGATACCAGAAGTTCACATACAGGTCTGCTGACCACCAAATATAAAAACAACAAGACTGAATAAAATCAAAGGCAGGGCCAGATTTGTCAATGTTTAATACAATAATACAGAAAACAGCTGTACAGTATACAGTGCACACTCACGCACTTTCTCTCACACAAACTCACACTCAAAATCTCACCCACACACGGAGTCAAAGAGCACACAATAACTAAAGCACACATTGCATTAACAAACACAGTGCTCACAGAATCTAAAGAGCTTTGACTTTCGGCCATTTTGGCTCTGGCCTTTGACTCATTGTCCATTGCTATAGAAACTGGTGTTTCTCTTGTCACCATGTTGATTCTATGGCACTTTTCTTTATTCACAGCCAGGAGGAGCGACAGGGGCCGAGCACAGGAACAACAAGAGCTGCCTGAACTCTGGGCTCCTGTCGGTTTAAAGGTAAATCTTATTTACTCATGATCACACTTCCTTGGACTTGGTGTTCATTATCGTTTTCCATCATAGTGCTCATCTCCACAATCTCTACAATGATGGAGAGTACAGTGTAATGCTATCCTATGGGTATATTGACCCAGAGTACAATAAGATGGCCCATGTTTTTTAAAAAAAAAAAAAAAGGTCACATGTAAAAATGTGAAGAAATTCACACCGATTCGCTGCTGCTGCTCTGCTCTCTGTGTGTTCAAACTGCCAGTGTTTTTCTTACTGCTATTAACCATGGAAAAGGTAAAGCCAGCTGAATGGCAGTCATAGCTTTTTAGCTTCCGTATCTACAGTTTTCAAGTGAAACAGACTCTTCAGTCAGGGCTCAGATACAGATTTCAGATCAACCATTTATTACAATCAGTAGTAACACAGAACTGACTCTGATTTGATCCTACAGATGAGCTCTGATGTCTTTTATGGAGTTGGTAAAATACTTGGTTAGGCTTAGCAGCCAGCAAATCCTTTATTAAATCTTTCTTAATCTTTAGTGACTGAATTTAGCCTCTGGCCTTGGAGCTACTCCTTTCTATTAGCTTTCTTAACTACAGCTTACCTCTCCCTCTTCACCTTCTACCTAACCAGTAAACATTTAAAAAGATACTAATTAAATAAGCAAATTCAATACCAGCCTCATGTCAAAAGTGGAAAAGAAATACTAAATTACATGCTGTTTCCATGTAGTGTATTAATAGCATATTGTTTAATGTTAAACTAGAATTTGTTGAAATATATACTGTCAAATGTGAAGAACATGTGATATTTTAGATTATTCGAGTGTTCAGCAGCAGCTCATGACAGCTGTCAAACCATATTCTGTGATCTGTGAGATCTGTGAACTGCAGCAGAGCAGCAACTAGGTCACCTCCAGGTAATGTTCACTACATTGTGCACGCAAACGTTAGTTATGCATATAATACAAAATTTAATTACATTTTTATTACTTTGACGAGGCATACTAGCCACCAGCAGAAACAGTCAGGGTTAATGAATATTATATTGTGATATTTCATCAACTGGTAATTGAGATTTGATCAGAAAATGAACTGAAAGACTGATTCAGTTTCAATGAAATGCTCTTGAATTGAATAAGACACCACTAATGGTGTAAACAAACTGTGAATAACATCCAAACTCTGTCCTTCTACACAATGGCTATATGGTTTTTTGCTTAGCTACATGTAACATTAAGCTAATTAAGGTCATTGTATGATTTTTATAACAAAACTGATTTTGACAAAACATGAATAACTGAAATTTGAGAATTTTTTTTACTGTGCATTTAAAAAGCATCATGACTGACAACACTTCCTCTCTCTGTTGTATGTTAGCAGTTAGGACAAATATTACAGTGTAACCAGGACTGCAAATATTCACTATATCCAGGTCTATAGTTGCCTCCTTTTATGGCAGGCTGAAAGACTGCATACCAGAGGCCTCCATTTGTATATTGGCCAATTCAAGTAGGTCCATGGATTTTTCCTTTGCAAATAAACAGAAAATTTTCATAAAACTGAGTCACTTGTACATCACTTTCTACAATGTAACATTTGTAATGTCTTCAGTACAAACCGCTATCTGCTGGGATATTTTACACACCTGACAGTCTACAGCATCTCTAACAGCCATCAGCTATGCTATCAGAATGCTAATATTCTCTCAGTGATAATGGTAATATACAAATGTTTTGTATGTGTAATGCTTAAGGTTTATGGCACTATCTTAGTTTAACTTGTTAGCACTCTAACATTTCCTAATTAGCGCTAAGCACAACTTGCAGAGTTGTTTTTGGGTACTGGGCATCAACTAGCTTGCACACATTTTGGAAAGTTTCCCGGCTGATGTAGTGCAAGACCCAAAATTGGAGGTTCCAGTCTACTGAATAACTGCTAACCTTTTTTGCCTCAAAACGTACTGGCCAGGTATCCAAATTGGTTTAGCCCCAAAAAATAGCCTAAGTCCTGCAAGCCAGAAGAAATAATTCTGTATGTTATAATTAATCTCAGCATAGTCAGTTATGCCAATACGCAATTGGCCCCATTTAGCTTGCTACTTGGGTGGTATGATAAACAACTGCTGCAACATCATCCAACACGTTTTTGTTCGACATCATGGGTAGAAGTCTGATTTTTTTTTTTTTTTTTTTTTTTTAAAAAAAGAGAAAAAAAAAAAAAGACAACAT
>VUQG01018967.1:12806-24277 GCA_015106755.1 Etia nguti
CTGTGTTGGAGAAGATTTTTTTTTTTTTTTTTTTTTTTTTTTAAAAGAGCAGGAACAAAGAACAGAGCAGCAATCACTTTTCACACTCATATTATAAGTTTAAAACATCACACCTGTTGCTGTGCTCAGCTGCATTAACAAAACCTTGACAACTGCTTCTTAACAGCTCAGTTAATATTCCTAATAACAGACATTCAGTCTCCCTTCTCCCTGAATAGGGTTTTTCCAGCCGCTCCACACTCTTTGGTTTTGACCTACCTGCCTGCCTCTGTTTTATTTAAATGATGACATCTATTTTACAGACAGCATTCCTCTGAATCTCTAATAAAATCACAAAACATTTTCACCACTGTTTATGGGCCATGAAGCTGCTAAGAAGCTGTTATCTAATTAATCTTTTCACTCTGAATCTGATATTCTCATGGTGAGGTGTTTTAAAAAAAAATAATTAAAAAAAAAAAAAGGCTGGTGGCCCTTTTCGAAGTCACTGGAGGACCATTTAGTCAGCTGCTGTGTTTAAACAGAGTGTGAACTCAGCATGGTGATGCCCTGTTGCCAGGGTCATCTGCCACAGTCAAATACAGTGGTACATTTGGCAGAGCGCAGTCAGGCATTTTCAGGCACTTCGTCATCCTCTTTCTTCTCCTCTGGGACCTCCCCTGTAAAGGTTACCACAGCTAAAGGTGAGTTTGAGGGTTAAATGTCAGGAAGTTTTTACGTTTGATGTCAAGTTCATACCATTCAACATTAGGTCTGGTGACTTGTCATGAGATTCACCAGGAGGTGAGCCGTCGGAGTTCTGTGGCTGATCAGCAGTGGGTCCATCAGGGATACGGTGGCTGGTTGAGGCATGTGATTGGAGGTCCTCACTTTCTTTTTCCTCTTGCGCCTTGCTGGCCAGCTCTGTTCACAATAGGCAAACACAGGGAAGTATGAGAATTTTTTAACTGGGAAAAAAAAAAAAATAGTTCCACCAAATCTGGGGATCTTCTTCAAGCCTGGGTCCTCAAGGGTTTGAGACTCTTAGCTGTTTCTAGGACTAGTGTTGCAGAAGTTTGCACTCACTTCAGTGTTTAAATGAAACCAAAATAGCTCACATTCATGTCATTCACTTTTGTCACTTTTGAGTTTTTCTTTTTCAGCTGAATTTTCTCCTGCCCGTAGTAGCAGTTGTGTCTTTATATGCGGTGTTATTTAGCTAGCATTAGCTGGATTGCTTGGACACTTATATTAGTTCATAGTCTTGCACTCCCTGCAGCCTACAGGACACATGTTTTTGGATCTGATATTTGGTGGATATTTACATTTATGGCAAAGCTTGTGTGTGGATTCATCACCACAGCAACCTGACTGGCAAATGTTTCCTATATTAGATTCTATCTCAGAAGAGGATTGTGCCAGGGCATGGTCTGCGGTGCCACTGCAGGGGAGGCGGACGCACCTGACTGGCATCCGCAATCACGCCTCTCCAGTTTAAAGTCGGTACTGAGTCCTGCTGTAGTTGTTGTTAATGTCTGCAAGCTGAAAAGCCGTGAGTGTGAGAACAGCAACCGAATAAAGTATGCTGAAAAGCAATGAAATGTGGTCGGGTCTGCCGTGGATCTTTCACAAGGATACACTTTCCCACTATATTACATTCCCAGTGTATTAGATGTGCACTAAGCCAAAATCATACTCAACTCAAATCAAACCCTAACATCAATGTTGACTACCGAAAGGTAAACAGGGGGGACTTGCACAAAACTTTAGAAAAAGGTTGATAAATCTCAGTTCAACAATCTTAATTTTAACTTCTCACTGTATTGTTTTCATGTCAACAAGACAAAAATGACTTTGCAGGAGAAAAAAGCATAGATTTTGTTGGGATATTTATCAGCTGCGCAGTTATTAAATTTTTTTGTCTTACAAATTACAACAGTCTACAGCTGAGTGTGTGAAACAAGCACAACACAGCTAAAAACATAAAGATGGTAGCTTATATTAAAATAAGGGTACAATTTCCTTTGACAGAGCATCTCAAGAGCGTGTTTTATCAAACTGCAGACACACAATATTTTCTCCAAAGAGACAATTATATATTTCTCTTTGTTACACTGAAAGACATCTTTTTTTTTTTTTTTTTGAGAAATCACTTAAAGATTGTTGGATGCTTTGTCTTGTAATAGTCTAGAAGTGCAAAACAAATAAAGAATTTTTTCTAAATTTGGTTGTAGAAACTTAAAGGAATTTACTTCAACTGATTCTGAGTTTCCTGAACATTTGTTTGTGACAGTGTGTACCGTGCACAGATAGTTCTTTCCATCTGTCCTTGTTGCTGGTAATTACACCAGAGAGGTGCAGCTTCAGTGCCGGCAGATCAATGGCTGTCAGGGAAAAGTCCATCTGTCCGTCATCACTGTTCCCATGGCGAACACTACTATGTCTCTGCACAGACTCCACGGTAACTGAACCGCTTCCTGTTAGGCTGAAACAGAGGGAGAGGTGTAAAGAGACGAGAGGGACTACCTTTTCCACCTTGGATGTATTAAGGAAAACTCCATATTGCACTGATTGAATAAAACCTGGTGAATGAGCAATACTTTTTTTTTTCTATATAGCCAAAAACTTTACATTTCTATGAGAAAAACAATGTTACTTAATTTTAGATTGTGCTGTGATGACCGGCCCTCACACACCGATCAATGTATGCTGTAGTCAAGGCATTTCCTGTGGACATGTGGCTGATTTAGGGTTGGGACTGTTACTGGTTGTTGTACCAACAAGTTATATTTTACCCTCTGTTTCCACTATGTGGTCTTGGAGAACACCAATTACTATTTATGTCATGTGTCTGTACTAGGTATGGGGGTGCATCCACTTCCTGCATGCAACTCTCTCCCTAGTTTCCTGTCAGTTCTCTGTACTAATAAAGATTGAATAATAAAGACAAAAATGGCAAAAAAAACAAATCTTTTTTTTTTAGAGAAGAGAATAATTAGTTGTACAATGAAGTGATTAGACTGGGTTTCACAGGGCAAATGGATAATGACCCAACGCATACTGCAAAACCAACATAACAAAGAGTTTCTTTTCTAGGACCAGCCTATTTTCAATGGTTTTTCATCCAAAATCATCAAGTATGAATAAAAATGACTTTATGCAGTGCTGTGAAAAATTACAAACACCCAGTGATTTCAGAGCTTGTAGAACCAGCTTCTGCCGCAATAACTTACAGTAATAATTTTCTGTATGACTTTATCGGTTTCTCACATTGCTGTTAATGTATTTGAGTCCACTATACTTTAGTTGACTGAGGTTTGTGGGCATCCGTTTATGCACAGTGCCACCACAGCATTTCAATCGGGCTGAGGTCTGGACTTGCAAAGACTTGTTCTGATATGGATTAAGTTTCAACTGTTATCAAGTCTGTTGCTTATCTTTTGTTGTGGTTATTCACTGAGGAATTGTTCATGTTAAAAACCTTGTGTCTAATACACATGTTGAAAAAGTCACTGAACCTACAGCAGTAATGGTAGCAGTACCTGGACCTCCTGTTTCCAGTCTCTCTGGCCTTCCTGTCCTCTTCTATTAGAGGACCAATCACCTTCTCTGTCGTATCAATCAGTACACTGAAGGTTGGCTCCACAATGAAGTCTATGAAACCTGAATCCCAAGAGAAATGTTAGGATAATAGAAGAAGAGAGAGGAAAATATATAACAAGTGTATCGTTACTAATAATAACTTAATATTGGTTTATTTTTTTTATAATAAATCACTACCAGATAGTAAACATGAGAATAAGGTTTCATCCGCTGTTTGCAAATCCAGCACAAGTTTATGAAGTCCTTTCTCATTGCGACTCTTACCTATCTGAGACTGGGCAATCATGGTAGCTTTACGGTCACAGAGAGGAGAAAACGGGAGCCCAAGTTCAACCTCTTTATCTCCCTGGAAACAATGTAGACAGTGAGACAATATAACACTGTGTCTTCAAGTACTCAAGTTAACTTTATGGAATTTGCATTCAGTTTCTGCTTGAGCTTTACACAATAAAACACAGAGACATCCTCCTCTTTGGAAACCAGCTAAAATATCTTCATCATTAGAACATGGGCAATAGTCTTGTTTCAATGATAACACAAAAATGTATTCTTACTCATACAAGTTGACTGGAATTTGTTGGGTGGACTCAAAAATGTCGGCTATAACAATGTCGAAATGGGTAATTAGGCTAACATTAGCTGTATTTGTTAATGCAGAAACAATTAGCTAATTTTTCTTGACTGGTTGATTCATTTTTAACAAGAACCAAAGAAGTCTAATTTGCTCCTTGTGGCAACATTGAGGCTAAAGCTAATAGCAATGCAAAGATGATTGGGCCAAAATTCCCCCACAGGGATGTAAAAGACTCATTGCCAGTTATCGCAAATGGTGAATTGCAGTTGTTGCTGCTAAGGTTGGCCCAACTAGTTATTAGGTTTAGGAGGCAATCACTTTTTCACACAGGGATATGTAGGTTTGGAATTTTTTTTTTCCCCATAAAAATAAACACTTTCATTTAGAAATGGTATTTTGTGTTTACTTGTGTTAGTGTTGTCTAATAATTAAATTTGTTTGATGATCTGAAACATTTAAGTGTAACAAACATACAAAAAAGTAGGAAATCTGGAAGGGTGCAAACACTTTTTCACATCACTGTATATGAGGAGTCAAGTAAAACTGATTTACTTGTAAGTCAGGAAAAAGAAATTTTGCAGTGGGCATTACAAAGAGCTAGGGGTCACCTTTTGGGGGCGGGGGGGGGTTATGGTGAATATATTTAAGGTAGATGCACGTAATTAATGCCAGGTGTTGTTGTTCGGGAGGAATCAAACAGTTTGTGACAGCTGCGCTGTTATGTTAAAGGGTGTTGGAATAAAGATTCTAAAGGACAAGATCAGTACGGCTCGAGTTATTGGACTGTAGCAAGTTTAATAAGTTCATTCATACCAGTGACATCGCATCACCCCCGCCAACGAACACCTCAGTGGCTTCAAGCGTAGGCTTAGCCTCTACAAATCCTGTTTTAAAGAACTCTCTAAATTGTTGCTAAGCCATGATGGGAAATGGCAAATCAAGGGTTTACTAAAACACCTTTACAAAGTATACAATCACTGACAGTGGCTGGGTTACACTAATATTTAGTCTTTTATTGTTTTACAGAGGATGATTCCTTGGCTCGATTTGATAGTTGATTTAATGTCAGCAAGGATCCTCACAAATGAGAACCCTCACTGACAGATGTTTGTACCTGTCTAAAAAATTCCTCCATCAGACTGTGGGTCCAGCGGTAGTGCAGTGGCCATGCTTTGGCTGGATGGCTGATGTCTGCAGCATGAAGCATCAGAGACAAAACCTTCACTTTGTCTATACTGGAAAGAAAAAGGCAACAAAATAATTTCATTAATATCCGTCGTTCAGAAATAAACTATATTACCTTGAACAAAAACTGAGCATCTACTTTTTTTGACCTGTAGAAGATCAGCTATAATGTTTTCAGAGACTGACTTGTGAAGGATAGAAACTGCTCTGCTACAGTATCCTATATGTTATGTGAACAATGCTGTGCCTTTTATTTTGTATTTTGATCATATTGTGCAGACTGTACAGTTCTCCCCGCTGCTGCAGCAACAAAAGCAGAACCAGCGTGTTGACAGGCTGATGACAGCGTCTTCCCCCAAAATCCATCCAAGCGTGAGCTGAGAATCACGACAGCTGCCAACACCCCCTCCATACACACTCAGACACACTTACACACAGAGAGACACAGATACACATGAACACACCTCCGCAGGTCCAGCAGGACTGACAAACATAGAGGAGATACTGGACTCTGGTACTATTCCTGTGATAGCTCCTACAGGGACGCACAGGGCAATCTGGTCCAGCAGCCTGCAGGAGCTTATGTTGGGCCTTTTCACCACACTCCCACAGATGATCTGGTCGTCTCTGTCAGATAGACCAGGCTTGCACAGTCTGCCGGAAAATCTTTTATGAAACTGCAGAGGAATCTAATTTTACATGTTTGAGTGGGAAAAGTCATTTTTGTGTGAAGAATGAAAAGTATTCGTAGTTCAGGGTATCAGTGGGTTTAGAAATGGTGAATATTAGATTTTTAAGAAGAAATAAAAGAAGTCTATTTAGATAAGAAAGACAGAAAGACATGTTTTCACACAGAGAATTTTATTTACTTAAAAGGTTCTTAGAAGTCTTACAAGGTTCAGGGTTAAATCAGCCAGAGGCTCTATATAAAGAAAGTGAACGACAACTTCAAGGGACTATGGGCGAAACAACCATCAGTGTACAAGAAGTGGGCCTACTGGAGAAAAACCTTTTTCTCCACCTCTACAGTGAGCCACTAAAGTGACTACCAGTGAGAGTGAAAAATATCGCTGACTGACATATCACCTGGTAGTAAATACATCAGCCGTAGCATCTGCAGGCGACCAGCTGTCAGCTTCAAAGCAATGTGCAACAAGCCATACTTAATCTTTCTAATGTCCAGCTCAGGGCATAATTCTTGTCACGAAAGGAAGTCTATAAGAAAAAGATGAATTTTCCCATTCACTTTATCAGTCTACAGTATCAGCTTGATAGTTTAGCAACATATTGAATACAACATGATGCTCATTTTGTAAATTATCAACTTCATCGGAGGTGAAAGGGGGATGAAGGAGAGTATGCCTTACTTCCCAGTGTGACTTCCCAGTGATTGACCGGTACAAGCCACTACACCATGTACGCCCAGTATGCCTTGGTTACTATGCTCAGCTGGAGGTCTCAAGACGGGACCACACTAACAAATGGGTGACATGATGGTGGCACCATCTAAGCTATAGTCTATGGCTGTGTGCTAACACAGGAACTAATTTTATGTCATCGACACAGCACCATCTTAAACATAATTAGCTGCTACATCTGTTGCAGTGTTAGCTTTCACAGCTGCAAGCCGACCGTTATCATGAGCTTTCCTCCACCAAACCTAAGCCAACAAATAAGTGACATTTTTCACGGCACGATTTTTTAACTAAAGGCTTTCAGGTTTATTGTTTCTTCCAATGACAGAGTGCAAACATTCTAATGTGATATGAGCCAACATTATCTGGAGTCACCAATATGTTGTACAAACTAACCAAAAACATTATCTATAATGTCTTATCTGCAAGCAGGTCCCTCTCCTGAATCAATTTTATTGGCAATTAAGGCCTCAATTTTGCATGAGAGAGAAATTAAGGATCTGCGAAGATCCTGTTTAATAATATAATAAATTTACACGCATTGCCTTTTTCCAGTTTGCCAGTTACACAACATTTTGTGGCCACAGCAGGACGTGACATGCTATTTCCATCTGGTGGAAATAAACTGGTAGAATGAATCTGTTTCTTTTCAGTTTTCCATCTGAACTGGAAAAGTTTTGGTCACAATGATACAATTATGCAAAATAATATATTTATTTATTGAATAAAGTTGTGGAAAATATGAAAAGTACATGAAGGCATGGATACATTATGTTTTGTTTTTTAAGTTGTCCTTCATTAATTTAATGATAGCCAGTTATAGAGGTCAAAGGTCACTAATAAAGGCTTAAGTACTGACCTGTGTGTCTGTGTTAGGGCATTCCTCATGGTCTTGATCTGCTGGAAATGACAGGACATATCTGTTGACATCACCATCTCTATGACCAGAGACCTCAGCTCCCTATGAAAAATAAATAAATAAACACATCCAGTAATCACTAATCAGTTCTCATCAAGGAGCCCACACCTCCAAAGGTTTGTCAACTTGACATTGTCGGGACACTGTAGGAACTCAACTTCTTTTGGATTCAAAAAGCAAGACAAGTAAATAATTAAAGTTTAAGATAAAGTTTTGTTTTAAAGTCGAGCTTAAAATGCCTTTTGTTTCATTCTAAGAAATGTATTATTACAAAGTTATGGTGTGCGTGTGTGTGTATGTACATGTTTAGACATCTTTGAGAGGACAGAAAATTGGCATGCTACTATTCTTGTGGGGACCAACAGTCACTTATCAGGACAAAATGCCCGTTCCCACAAGTTTGACGGCATTTTTGAGACTCAAAATGTGGTTTTAGTGTCAGGGTTACAGTTAGGTTATGGCTAGGTTTTTGATGGCTAGGGTTAGGGTAAACGGCTAGGGAAAGAATATTGTCAATGAGATGTCCCCACAAGGATATGAATACACATACACGTGTGTGTGTGTGTGTGTGTGTGTGTGTGTGTGTGTGTGTGTGTGTGTGTGTGTGTGTGTGTGTGTGTGTGCGTGTGTGTGTGTGGTCACATATATCATGCCATGTGGGGACACTAACCAGACTTCACGCTAACACATGAGGATCTGTGTCATCATGTCATGAAAACAGAGGCTGAACTGAATATTTCATCAGTCCTAGCTGTAGCTAGCTGTACAGAAAACACTTTATCCAAGGAAACATATTTAAAATATTTTCAGTCACCTGATTTTTACAGAATCTGCTGGGAATTCTGTAAATATCATCAGAACAGTAAATATTTTAAAATAGCCCTTTCATTGTCTCTTAGAGAATGAGTTCTGTAAATCCACACAAAGGACACAAAGTGGAGTTTTGGATGTAGTTGTGATGTCAAAGCTTAGGGTAAGGGCCTTTGACGCATTAAGATGGAAGCACAAACATCAAGGAATGGCAGTAAGGGCAAACCTCCAGTCATCTTTGTTCAGGTTGACCAGGATATTCATGTCTTCTTCAGCCATCAGCCTGTAGGCAGCGCTGACATGATAGTTCTCCAGCACTGACCTGTCATTGTACAGAATGGCCACTTCCGACCTGACAGACAGACACGACATCCAGTCAGATATCTTCTGCGGTTTGTATACCGAAGCCTTAACATCCGCAGGTTTCCTGTTGTTCCCCTACTTAAGATTCACATCTATTATTTTAATATTTTAAACCACACTTGCTGACATTTTAGAAAAAAAGAAGGGTGGGGGGACTCCAGATGAATCCCACTGTTTTTTTCCTAGCGCCTCCTTAAACCTGTCACTATGCTTTTGAATCAAGCATCTGGAACTCTGTTGGATGAATTCACAACTTATCCAATGAGCTGACAGATTCTCAGTGTTTTATTATGTGAGATAAAGATGTTTTTCATGAGTTTAAACACAGGCCTAATTAATATATGATGTAGTAGGTGACAAACTTTATACTGTCAACTTTATATTGTGTTTAGTGTTAAATGTCAAATATCAATTATCTTAAGTTAATTATCTTGAAAAAAACTGTCCCTGCCAAATCAGATCCCCTGATAACCTACATGAAGTGTTACCATCTACATTACCTGGTGTGGATGTGGAAGTTGTTGGTGGTTCCTGTGTGTTCAAAATCGTGAATTGCTGCGGCAAAAACCATTGCAAGAATTTCCAACTCGCTCAGCCAGTGCTGCACACATAAACACACATCATTAGTTAGCTTCTATAGACAGCTGTCTTTGCAAGCCATGTGCAGGCAGCAGAGCTACACAACAAGATTGTGACAAAATGATGTCCACATAGATGCTTTTGCAAATCTACATCTTTCTTTGTGAGGGCTAATTTAAGGTTTGGACATCAGCAACATTTTGGAAAATGAGGACATGCTGCGTAGTCCTAGGGAAGACTGTTTGAGGATTCAGCTCAAGGATCGGCTTAGCTTAATAGCAGCGTAAAGGGATGCCAGAGGTTCCCCACAAAAAGACGTGCACATGTGTGTGTGTTACCATCAGTCCAGTGTGTAGCATCAGAAAGTGGGCTGTCTGAGTGACATCAGCAGCATGGATGAGGTTGTGGTAGGGGTTCCTGTGTTTGCTGTAACCGTTCTCAAGCGCTTCAACAAACTGCACCAGAGCCTGCACAGGAATCTGAATAGAAAACTGTAAGTTAGCACAAGGACTAAATGTACTTCCATTCCCCAGTATTAAGTCCACCCACCACCAGATTTTAACAAAATCAAACTGCGAGTACCCTGAACCTGTTGATGAGGTCATAGCGGGTCAGAAGGTCGTAGACTAGGAACTTGAGGGCGTGGTCTCCTGTGGCCTCGTGGAAGGCAAAGACATCAAAGGACCACTGATCCACCTCCTGAGAAAAGCATCAACAAATACCATCTCACATGTAGGGTATGATTACAGCAGGGGGTGTGTGACATAAAGCTGGTGAGACCTGAGTGAAATGAAGGATTCTGCCAGTAGAGGGCACTGTCCTGATAATTTTTGCTCAAACAAGAAGGATATGAAACTGAGATTAATTATTACATTTACTTACACAATTACATTTAAAGTCTCTCATTGGGTCGTGCTTTACATCGTGCAAGAAGCGTGGACTAGAATAATTCAATTTTTTTCTAAGTTTGTAGACAACAGGAAGTGCAGAGGAGAGAACATATATCATTAATGTATTAAATCTACGTTGACCACAGTGTCTTGCCTTTCTCCGCTTCCTTCATTTATTATTTATCTCCTCCTTTCCTTCTCTGCTTCATTTTTTTGTCAACATTTCATTTTCATGCCTTCCTTCCTAATACCACCTTGCTATCCAAAGCACTTCTCTGTTTCCTCCTTTCAGTCAGTTTTCTGTTTTTCCGCCCTTCTTTCCTTTATCTTACTTTCTTTTTTCCCTGGCAAGCTATCCAGGCTGTACCCTGCCTTTTGTCCTTTGACAGCCAGGACATAGGCTCCAACACCCTCCCCCAATCCTGACTTGGACAAGGGGTTAAAAAGGGCTGGCTGGCTGGCTGGCAGGCTGGGTGGGTGGTTGGATGGCTGTTTTATTTTCTCCTTTTATTTCCACCTTCCCTTTACAGCTTCACCTTTTTCTTGTGCTTCCCCTCATACTCTTCCCAAATCCCACTTTTTCTTCTCTTCCAAATGTCCTCTCTTATCTCCTTTCATTGCCTAACCCATTCCTTACCCCATATCTTTACTTCATTCCTTTCCTCCCAACCAGGTCCTAACTTTCTTCTCTGTCTCCTTTATCATTACCCCCCTCAGTCTTTCTCTAGCTTCTCCTTTCCTTTTTCCCATTCGTATTTCCTTTCTTGCCTTCTTTCCTTTCCTTGCCTTCTTTCCTATCCTACCTATAGTCTTTTCTTCATTCTTTTCTTTCCTACTTCCCTTTCTTCCTCTTGTTCTCCTCTCACTTTCTTCTCCTTATCATCTATTCCTTATTTCCCATTCCCAAGTCCTCCCTGACTCATTCACTCATTCATTCCTCTTTTCTTTTCACATTGCCTCTTTACCATTTCAACTTTCTTCCAGTTTTTCTTGTCTGCCTCCACACTTCCATATCACTTTATTACCCTCCTTGTCATTCTCACTTTCCTCTTTTCATCATCCTGGATTGCTTTCCCCTCTGTTTCCTACCTTCTCACACACTTTCTTACCTCTTACAGTCTTTTTTTTCTTTATTTTGTTTAGCTTTTTTATTC
>VUQG01018967.1:24355-41095 GCA_015106755.1 Etia nguti
TTAAGGTTCTGGGGGACGAGTTCTTACTGAAAAGGTTTAAATTTTTTTCAATTGCTAATCAAACGCAGGTTTAATACAATAAAATGTCACCTGCTACCAGTGGGACCGCTGCAGTAATTTTTACCTTCAGAGCTGTCAAAGCTGTGGGAGGATAGGTCAGACCAGACATGTTGGACGTCCGTCTGTACATCCTGTTGTCACACACACAGATAAAAATATCACGCACTAATTTCACACATTGATACAGGCAGTGGTATGCATATAAACACTCCCTGCACAGACCCCCTCCAGCCACCCTCCTCCACAGTTTGTGACCAGGATGGATTGTTTGTTGTCATGGTAACCGTATTCTAAACACACACACACTCAAACACTTACAGACACACAATGAGCGCTGCTTCGTTCTGCAGATATTTTTTGATTTCATGCGTCATTAAGCTGCAGCAGATGAACTGATACCGTTCTATCACTGCGAGTCATTTACAATGTAATGATAGTGGACTTCACAGTTTCCCTATATGATCTCCATCTCCAGCTCTCTTGCACACTAACATTGTTACACTTCATGTTGGACCCCTTAATCACATCTGCCGTGGAGTCAGCCGGATGTTCTGCCGTTTATTTTGAAGAAAATCTATGACTGTTCTCTGTTCTGTCTGCAGGTGTTCCAGATTTCTGCTGCAGATAAAAATAACTAAAATGACTAAACATCTGAAAGTGTTTGTTTGAAACAATCATTTGACAGAATTCTGCAGCACCTCACTGCTTTTCTGTACATGTACAACAAGTTTTAAGATAAATTAACATATAGAGCACATGGCTCAGGGGTTAAGCGAAACTTCTACATGTCACTGAAGTGGCAGGAAATATATTAATGATGTTACTGTAAAGATAAGATACAGTTACATTAAAACGTATACTTTTTATGTTGTTTATGGCTCTTCAACATCATACAAAAACAATTCACATATCCAAGAAAACTCTTTTGCAGGTGCTGGACTATGGAAGAAAAATGTCAATAGCAAGAAAAGGCTAAAGCCTGTACAGCCCTGTTCTCTCAGCAGTCTTTTATTAATAAAGGTCTGTCTTAGTAAGCTTGGGTTCCTGTTTTTAGTTCATTTAAGGGCTAAAAAATGAAGTGAACTCAACGTGTCATAAACTGCAGATCTTCTAAATGACCAAAAGTGAGTCAATCCTCATAGACTCACATGTTTAGCTGTAACTGCAAACCACTCTGAAACCCTACGCTGTAACCTATGGCGTGCACCTCCCTAGAAATGTAACTACATGTCAGGATGACACAGCTCACAAATATTGTGACTGGCCTGTTCAAATTCCTCATGTGCATTTCCTGCTACTTTTTCACAGAAGTTTTTTAATTTATCAGTGAGAGAATAAAAATCATTGACTCAATATTGTCATGATCTGAGAGATGTCTGGTGTTTTTCTGTTTGGTTCCTGTGTTCTCCTGTGTCCACCCATGTGCCCGGATTGCTCACATGCTTCTCTCAACTTCAATCTAATGACGGCACCTCTGGAAAGAGATGTTAAGAATTATGTACCCAACTGTTCAATCTGTGCACGCAGTAAGAGTAACTCCCAAGGACCCTCAGGGTTACTCAAACCGCTAGCCACACCTCACAGGCCCTGGTCCCAAGTAGCTTTGGACTTCATTACCAGGCTACCCGTCTCCTCCAGGAAGATTGTAATCCCCTCCATAATAGGCCGGTTCTCAAAGTTCGCTCATTTTGTTGCTCTTGAGAAATTACCCACTGCTACTAAAACCACCCAAATGCTCATTGATCATGTTTTCAGGCTCCATGGCATTCCGCTGGAGATCGTTTTGGACAGGGGTCCTCAGTTCACCTCCCAGGTCTGGAAGACCTTCACTGCAGTGGGAGCCAAGGTCAACCTCAGTTCCAGGTTTCACCTGCGGACCAACGGCCTGACCAAGAGGCTCAATCAAGAGTTGGAATTATAAATTATAAAGCGCCTTGAGGCGACTGTTGTTGTGATTTGGCGCTATATAAATAAAATTGAATTGAATTGAATTGAATTGAATTGGAATTCACTCCGTTTTGTTATGACACAAAACTCAGCCATCTGTTCCTCACAGTTCCCATGAGTAGAGTATGGAACAACTCACTCACCTTATCTGCTACTGTCTCTTAGCTTTCAAAGTATCCTTAGGTTACCACCTGCCTGTGTTCTTGGAAGTAGAGGCAGATCTCACTGATCCTTCCATCTAGCACCACCTGCAGTTGACGCATTTAGGCCCAGAGGCCGTACTCCAAACCATCGATCAGCAGTGCCGCTATGTGGATTGCCTCCAAACACCCACTCCCAGATATGAACCAGGACAAAAGGGTTGACTAGCCACTCGAGATATTCCTCTTAAGGCCATCTCTCGCAAGCTCACTCCCTGTTTTATCAGATCATATAAGATCGAGATTGTCATCAGCCCTTCAGCGGTTAAACTCAAGCTTCCAGCATCCATGCACATCCATTCCACATTCCACGTCTCCCAGGTCATGCCCGTCCACTACAGTCCACTGTGGCTCTCGTTCTCTTGCCAAGCCTCAGATAAAACTTACTCCTAGTAAAACCTGGCTCCTGGTAAAACCCACCAAGTCCTCTTGCAAACTCTTTCCCCAGAAATGCAACTACTCACTGTTCTCACTTGCCTGCCCTCCTGCTCACCATTGCTCCTGGATTTCTGGAAACAAAAGGTTGGAACCTCAACTTTCATACACCCTGCCATTCAGCCAGACGCTCACTCGACTACCCTCCCAGAAGCAAAACTGAACACACTGAACACAGGATGAGAAATTGTCAAAATAAAACAGGAAACACACTGAGACGCAGAATAAGAGACAAGTGCTTGACACTGGGACTGGGGGAGAAACAGACATGGGAACAAGACAGACTGAGGACACAGAGAGGGAGAGGGACATGACAGACTGGGGAGAACACAGACGAGACCAAGACAACCACAGCATGAAACCTAAGAAATAGAAATAGAAATAGAAATGACAAAACTAGGAAGATATGTAATATCTGAATGTAACATGTCCAAATGTTACACACTGAAAATGCTGAATTTTGAGGAGAATTTATCCTCAAAAGATACACTGTGAAAAAATGGAGTTGACATCAAGCCACGATGAGCTGCTCCTGATGTTTCTAAGCAAGAAAACAAAGAAAGAGTGATTCTGGGTTCATCTAAATCTCACAAGAAGGCAGCAGCAACGAGAATTTCATGGTTTGATCCAGGATTTGAAGCTGTATCACCACCACATTCACACATATTTCAGGATGTGAGTGGGGAAGTTTGAACTCTTGTTGGCAGAGTTGGAAACAGCTACAGGTACCTTGGTGTTTATCTGAACAATAAACTGGACTGGACTCATAATTCTGAAGCCCTCTACAGAAAAGGGCAGAGCAGGCTGTACCTGCTCCGGAGACTCAGGTCTTTTGGAGTAAAGGGCCCACTCCTGAAGACCTATGACTCTGTGGTGACCTCAGCCATCTTTTACGGTGTGGTCTGCTGGGGGGGGCAGCATCTCTGCCGGGAACAGGAAGAGACTGAACAGGCTGATCCGCAGGGCCAGCTCTGTTCTAGGATGCCCTCTGGACCCAGTGGAGGTGGTGAGTGACAGGAGAATGGTGGCTAAGCTGTCATCCCTGTTGGACAACATCTCCCACCCCATGCAGGAGACTCTGACAGCACTGAGTAGCTCCTTCAGTGGCAGGCTGCGGCACCCACGATGTGGGACGGAGAGATTTCACAGGTCTTTGCTCCCCTCTGCTGTCAGACTCCATAACAAAGACTTTAAGTGATCAATCGCACACATCCACACATATGCAATAGCAATAACACTAAGTGCAATACTCTTTTCTGGCATCGTTGTATTATACTCAATTGTATATAGCATTTGTATTCTATTTTATTCAATTGTATATAGTATTTTATTTTATTCTATTCTAGTGTTTTTTTCTAATTTTTCTATGTAACTTTGCACTGTCCACTTTCTGCTGTAACAAAACAAATTTCCCATGTGTGGGACTAATGGTTAGGTTATCTTATCTTATCTTATCTTAACTTCTGAGGAGGCAGAGAAATCATTTCAGAGAGCCAACTGGCCAGTAGTGTCTTGCTGTGTGTCTGAGGTTAGTATTATTTTAATATTACCATATAATTGTACCTGTGCCCATTTTGAGCTACGAGCACACTTGTTGCCACTGATTGGTCAGACCTGTTTTTTTTGGATCTAAAAAATTGAAAAAATCAAGCTTGGTTTGAAAAAATAAATGACACAAATCCGTCCAGCGAAATGACAAGGTCAGTGTGAAAGGTTGCAGTAAGAACAGGTGAGTACAAAAAATATTTTTTATGCACAAAATATTTGTACAAAAGTACAAAAGTCTTTAGAGTCAAACAGCAGGATAAAACAGTTTTTTTAATCTGCTGTTAAAACAACAGTTTTATCCTCCTCTACCATCTTCCTCTTTTTCTTCTCAGATTGCTGTTTCCCTGCCTTTGGTACCTGTCTACATTTCTCCAGCCTTTTTTCAATTTTTATTTTGTTTTTGCTTTTTTCCCCAATTTCCATTTAAGTTTCTGACCTCTGAAAAAATGAGCTCTGACTGAAAAGGTTTTTATTTGTTTTAACTTCTGATCAAATGTTGGTTTAATACAATAAAATGTCACCTCCTGCCAGCGAGACAGCCACAATCGTTTCTACCTTCAGGGTCAGAATATTCCAGAAAACTCTTTCCAAGTGCTGCACTACAAAAGAAAAATGTCAATAGCAAGAAAAAGGCAAAGTGTGCACAGTCCTGTGCTCCTACAATTATTAATAATTACCTTTCATGGTAAGCTGTTTTTAGTTCATTTAGCTCTATGGATAGTTTCCGCCTGCACAATATTATGGTCCCCATTAGAGTCACACAGCAGGATAAAATAGGGTATGCTTTACTGTGTGATTGACGAGTTGCTGCAGTATGAGGGTGAGTGTAGAATTCCTCAGTTTCTAAGTCAGACCCAACATTCATGAAATATAATTGCATGAATGCCTAAGCATTGAATCTGGTCCACATGTACCTGCGAGAGCATTTACAAGGTCCAGCTGTGGAACTGGATGTGAGTCACAGTCAGTGTTGGAACTCATCCCCTGGGGTTCAGGACCTATAAACCAAACTAGGAAAGCCACTTCACTTTGGAGCTGGCTTTGTGTGAAAAAAGATGATCAGGTTCTAGCGAGGGGCGAGCACAACTATTAGATCAGTATTGTCTACAGTGTGATTGTATGTTGAGATCTTAAGAGTAAAGTAAGGTCATTTTAAAAAACAAGCAAACACGCAAAACACCCAAAGTGGAGAGTACAGTTATCTAAAGTTCATTTGTGGAGTGTGGCATAGTGTTCATAGTAATTATTTTGGAAGAAAAGAATAAATCAATCAAATTGCAAAGCTGGAAATCAGGGAGGAGGTAAGGGTGGACTGATGGGTCAACCAAAAGTGAAACCCTGAGTCCCTCGCACTTCACATTGCTAATGGTGAATTTTAATGGTAGCTACAACTCACTGAATTTCTCATTGCTAGTCTCTTCCTGAGTAAGTATAAAACTTAATAGTTATTTACAATTCAACATTCATTTTTGACTCTGAGTTGACTCACTCCTCCCTGTGACTCTAAATTGGATAAGTGGATGAAAACTGATGAATGAATGGGTGGATTATGGGTTATTATGCTTACATAAAACCGGAATATCCATATATCAGTCAAGAAGTTGCAGCACACATTATTATTATTGTACAGGTTTGTGAATTCTCCTCCAGGACTCAGTTCATGTTCATAACATGTTTTTTTTATTTTTTTATTTTGTAACAGTCTTATTATATAAGGAGATAATAGGCAAGGTCAAAGTTACTTCATTATTTTCTAGGTCAGAGCACCTGGGATGACATAAAGGAACACATTGAGTCAGTATATAAATTCGCTCCAAGCTCTGCAGCCGTTTTAATCCTTGAATAGGTCAGTTAACAGCTAATGGGGTGTGAAGCAGAGGTACTTAGAGTTGTCTGCAGTTTTATACACATTGAACAATGATTTAAAATGAGATTTACAAAGCTTAACTAATGCCTGCTATGTTTAATGGCCATTAACAGCAGTTAGAGTGAGAATCTCACTGCTGGTGCAGTTGCGAAGACACTTTTTCTATTCATGAGCATTTGTTTTGAATGCACAAAACCTGAATGCAGCCTTTTGGAGAAATTATGGGACTGAAACAATTTGTGAGTTTCTTTTCTTCACACTACCACTCCCTACAGTATTTCTAGCATGCTTATTAGGGAATACAAGCTTTCTATTTAACTGATCAGAGCAACATTTACCTCTCTACAAATATCCCAGCCTGCACTGCGTGGACAATGCTCCTGAATCTTGGCTTCTCTTCAGGGCGACGCTTGGCCACACCCATCTTCCTGCTGAAGGTGCATGCCAGCCAGTCACGCACCTCACTTGGCACCGACTCCGCCTGCAAGTCACTGAGCTCATCCTCAGTGTCCAGCAGGCGCCTGCAGAGAGAAACAGACACATTTTTGGCAACTGCTGATAAAGCTTTATTTTCTATACAGCCATCCATCCAACAGCCTGCTTAGGCTCACCTGGTCTCATCGGTGTAAACAGCATCCAGCATGGCAGCTGCAAGCTCCAAGTGCCTCCGGAGCTCCTGCAGGTCCACCACACCACGGTCCATCTGCTCCAGGACCGCCTTCAGCCTGACAGCACAAGCAAATATACAGTGCATTACACTAATTGAGTAAACGCAGTAGAAGAACAAGTAAATGACACAAAGGCTACACCGTGTGTAGTATTTGTTTTCCTTTTTTCCACTCTTTTTTAACCATTTGACCCTGTTGTCAGTTATTCAGAGGTTGGAGGCTCAGTTTTATAGGGCTAGGTAACATTTAAAATCCTGTCAGGACCACTTCATTTGAAAGGAGATTGTTGTTTATATCTGCAGTAATTCATATTTGTCTGTACAGTTCTGTTCTGTCTTTCCATGTGCATACACTGAAATCCAAAAGGAAAAAAAAATTGCAACAAAGCCCCCTAACACAGCAGAGCAGGCATCAGTTAGAAGTGGTATGGCATTAATTAATGGCATGCAATGCTTTGACTGGAGGGAATCTGGGTTGCACAGCAGCTTGCAGAGGCAGCGGTATCTGTATGGAGGGAGGGTGAAGCAGCTGAAATATGAGTGAGTAGAATAAAAAGAAGGATGTCAGCCTGGCCATCAGCTGATGTGTGATCAGCTGATCTGGTGGAACTGTTGGCTGAGCTTTACTGTCTAGCCTGACAGAACTAATGCTATGTTCAAATATCTGTTAGATGCAGTTTAGCCACAAGCACAACAAGCACTTTTAATTTGGTTATATGGCATTGGCTTTATACTTTAATATAATCAGGTATCTTCTTTTTCTTCTTAGCTGCTGTGGATATCATTCCTCATATTTACAGCTTGTATTAATGTAGTTTGTGCTGCAGAACTGTCAAAGTACTCCTGCCTCTTTTCAAGTATTTTTACTTTTTTGTTTCCCTCAGTGTCAACTTGAGTTATTTTTATCACTTTGGAGCTAAATTTGTCAGCTGGGAGGTAGTATTTGGTATGTCTGTTCTCGGCTGAAATCAGAAATTATGTGTCATCATGACTCTTTTTTTTTAAATACCGGACAATTCGGGTCTAGTTCCAGAGTGTCTCAGTGGAAGGTGTGGTACTTCTCTTTGTTCAGGGTGCAGATGTCCAGCTACCATTACCATGTTTCTCTGTATGTTTGATGCTGGTATTGTTTCCCCTAATAGGAAGGCGCATCTAGGATACTGGACAACCAGTGGCATCCTCTGGCTCTTCCTTCCATAGTGTGTCGTTTTTTTCTGTCTCTCTGCTCTCTTCTAGTTCTCCTCACCCCAGCAGGTGGGTTCTCCTCCCTGAGCCTGGTTCTACTAGAGATTTCTTATTATCAGGATTTCCTGAAAACTCCCTGAAAAAAACTTCAGTTAATCCAAAATGCTGCAGCAAGAGTACTGATAGGTACTAGAAAGAGAAAGCGTATTGGCTTCTCTTCACTGGCTCCCTGTTAAATCCAGAATCAAATTTAAAATCCTGCTCCTCACACAAGGTCTTAAATAATCAGGCCCGATCTTATCTTAAAGACCTTATAGTACCATATCACCCCATTACAACAGTTTGCTTTCGCACTGCAGGCTTACTTGTTGTTCCTAGAGTATTTATAAGTAGTAAGAAGGCAGAGCCTCCAGCTTTCAGGCCCCTCTTTTGTGGAACCAGCTTGCAGTTTGAATTCAGGAGACAGACACTATCTCTACTTTTAAGATTAGGCTTAAATTTTTTTTTTGATATGTCCTTTTTGATAAAGTTTATAGTTAGGGTCGGATCAGGTGACCCTAAATCCTCCCTTAGTTATGCTTCAATAGGTTTAGACTGCTGAGGGACTCCTGTGAAGCGCTGAGCGTTTCTTCTTCAGTCACCATTTTCACCCACCGTGTGTTTATATATGAAGGGCCAGGAGCGACACCAGTCTGTATTTGATTATCAGTTAGTATTAATCCCTGGCTTTCTTCCACATCATGTCTTTAATCCTGTCTACCATCCCATCACCCCCAATTGGTCGCAGCAGACGGCTGCCCCTCCCTGAGCCTGGTCCTGGTAGAGGTTTCTTCCTGTTAAAACAATGAACAATAGTGTAATGACTTTCACTAATAAACTCTGTCTATTAACATGAAGTGCATCAATCAAAACCCGTGTAACACTCCGTCTGCTTTACTATACTGAATACTGTACTTCACTGGATTTAAATGTGCATATACTATACATGTGTATGATATCCTGCACCTCACGACATCAGTGATATGCTTTTAGTCTGCCTGCAGTCTTCACACACCTGCTAACTGGTGGATTTTCATTCTTAGCACCCACACAGCTGCTGTCCTGTTCACACCACAGAACCAGAACACGAAAATCTGCTTCCTCCAGATGGACACATGACACGCTGCCTCCTGTCAATCAGCTGACACCCACAGAAAACGACTGGAGTCTCCTCCAGGAAATAAACATGCTGCCTTGTAGAGTTTGTATTCCTTGTGTCTTTGCCAGCCAACAGCGCCCTTATGCCAGTTTGAAAAGTTCTCAGAAGGGTTGACCTATGACTTACTTTTGAATGATGAAACCAGATTAAGTTACATATTACAAACTAGTGGCTTCATAGAAACAGAGTTTGTACAAATTGTTTGAAAGTCAATACAGGTTAATTATAAGCATTATACTTCTGTGATTCAGGAATAGTTCTCCAGGTTTCATGAAAGATAATTAGCGCTCTTCTTTGGATGTTGGCTGCCTTTTCTTCTATTTTCTGTCAAGAGAAGTGCTTCAGTAATGCTGATTGCAGTCTCTGGGGAGGCCAATCCATGACTGATACTGTTCTATTGTGTGGTTTTCCATCCAGTTATGCTTCTACTACACTGGCAGTAGTTGATACTAATCATAAGTTTTCCAGATGGTATTGCCTAGTGGATCAAAATCTACTTTTCTGCATTCATAATTCCAAGTTTTGACAGCCACCCTTCCACTGAAACAATTTCTGATGAGCCTTTGGCAATCAGTATCAACTGAAAGGCCAGATGCATCTGTTGGGTCCTGTATAAGGTCTTTGCCGATTTTTTTTTTCTGATTTCTTAAGGACATGACTTTCAGATACAGTTCATTTGCTATAGATAGTTTTTTTAGGCCTGCTACTTATTCTTTTGTCCTCCACTTCTACAGTTTCCTCAATTTTTTTTTCAGACAGAAAGCACTTAATGCTAAGACCTGCAAGTTTACAGCGAATAGCTCTCTGGAAATCACCATGTTGGTACACAAATACTATTTTATGCCTGTCAAATTGTTATCATTCACATTTTTCATACATTCATTTAAATAAATGAGAAGAAATTACGTGTTTTTTCCCCATCTAGTAAGAAAGTGACTACATGATTTAAATTGGTTCTTTGCTGAGACACTGGTTCATTCCTTGAGGTAGGTTTCTTATTTAAGCTTGAATGACTTGACTTTATAATTTTCTGCAGGGTGGTATTTGTATTTTTGCTAAGGTAAACGATCTAACAGAAATACTAAAAAGTTCTTCCAGATAACGTAAAAGAGGTATTCAGGCCAACAAGAATGTTTAATCTGGATGGATGGATGGAAGTGCTGGTCATCTTTAACTGCAGTATAAAGTGATATTTTCTTATGTAGCGGACTGTCAACAGGGTGATTTAAAGACTCTGCTGTGGCCAAGCTTTTTAACATTGCCATGGTGACCTACCACCACCTTGTAAACTGGATGAAATCTGTTTTAGTTGCCATGGTAACAGCTGAAGTCAGAGTAGGAATCAGTGAGAAAGATAACTTCAAGACTAAAGAGATTGTGATTCAGGTGCGTCATTTTCAGGTGTCAACAAAACACCATCTCTTTTCTTTTTCAATAACTTGAAATATTCCGTGTTATTATTAGTTATTATTATTAGTCTTATAAATGTAACTGGAGGTTAGTAGTTTCAAATGTGGTGTGTTTAAAACTGTTTCAGTAAAAGACACAACCCCAACCACAAAGGTGAAGTCCCATCTCAAAGACTTCGAACAGCTCCTGTTTTATTCTCCTCTATGACACATGGAACCATACTTCACCAAACGAACATCATATTGTATTCAGTAAGACATCAAATTAGCCGGGGGCCTTTCTGTGTGGAGTTTGCCTGTTCTCCCCATGTTTTCCATGGGTTCTCTCCAGGTACTCTGGCTTCCTCCCACAGATCAAAGACAGGCAGTTAGTGGGGTTAGGCTAACTAGTGATTTCTAAATTGCTCATGCGAATGGTTATCTGTCCCTCTGTGTTAGGCCTGTGTCAGACTGGCAACCTTTCCAGGGTGTACCCCCCCTTTCGGGGGGGTCTATGGTAGCCGGAATAGGTTCCAGCTTCCCAGCAACACTGATAAGGATAAGCGGAATAAAATAGATGGATGGATGGGTGGATGGATGGATGGATGGAGCAGAGCAGCCATAGGGTTGTTTTCTAAGTGGCATCTATTTAACTGGACAACTGGAAGACACCCCCTGCTGACAATTAGAAAGAATGACTTCAAGACTTTTGGATCCCAGATGTCTATGTTTACAGTCTATAGTCACAAAGCCAAAAGCAATATCCCCTAAGAATTTGCTCCACACATTTACAGTCAGATTTGTTTTAAAATTACACAAAATACTTAAAGAAATAGGTAGGGTTTTTTTTAAAAGAGCTGAAACATTTTTTAGTGTTGCACTTCAAACATGGCCTACCTCTGGGAGAGTGTCTGTTTTAGACAAAGACAGTTATTGAAGTTATTTTTTCTTCAGAAGAATTTGTCCCTTTTATCCCCTAACTTTTAAATTTCAGGGTAAAGCAAGTAGCACCTTTTGTGTGTCAATGATGTTTCCACATGTTTCCACTATTATAAAATAATGTGCCAATTCATTTTCATATTTTTATGACGCATAAAAAGCTCAGTGTGCTTTTATGGTGAAAAAATCTTTGTGCACTTAATTATCAAAGACTTACTCCAAACAACTGCACAAAGGATTTAATCATCATTAGGAAATACTCCAAAAATATACACTGCCAGTCAAAAGTTTGGACACACCTTCTTATTTAATGGTTTTTCTTTATTTTTACTACTTTCAGCATTGTAGATATATACTGAAGACATCAAATATATGAAACAAGGTATATGGAATTATGTAGCAAAGAAAAAAAAATGTTAGATTCCTGAAAGTAGCCACCCTTTGCTTTGTTGACAGCACTGCAATCCCTTGGCCTTCTCTCAATGAGCTTCATGATGTAGTCACCTGAAATGGTTTTCACTTCACAGCTGTGCCTTGTCAGGGTTCATATGTGGAATTTCTTGCCTTCTTAATGGGGTTGGGACCATCAGCTGTGTTGTGCAGAAGTTAGGTTGGTGCACAGCTGACAGCCCTATTTGACAACTGTTAGACTTAATATTATGGCAAGAACCAATCAGCTAAATAAAGAGAAACAATAGTCCATCATTACTTTAAGAACTGGAGGTCAGTCAGTCTGGAGTTGTGCACTTGCAAAAACCATCAAATGCTGCGATGAAACTGGGTCACATGAGGACCGCCCAGGATGATGAGTCCAAATTTGAGATCTTTGGTTCCACCCGCCATGTCTTTGTGCGACACAGAAAAGGTGAACAGATGGCCTCTGCATTCATGGTTCCCACTGTGAAGCATGGAGGAGGATGGTGTGGGGGTGGTTTGCTGGTGATACTGTTGGGGATTTATTCAAAACTGAAGGCACTGCAACAGCATGGTTATCACAGCATCCTGCAGCGACATGCCATCCCATCCGGTTTGCATTTAGTTGGACCATCATTTATTTTTCTTAACAGGACAATGACCCCAAACACACCTCCAGGCTGTGTAAGAGCAATTTGTCAAAAAGGAGAGTGATGGAGTGCTGCACCAGATGGCCTCGCCTCCAAAGTCACCTGACCAAAACCCAGTCGGGATGAGATGGACCACAGAGTGAAGGCGAAAGGGCCAACAAGTGCTCAGCATCTCTGGGAACTCCTTCAAGACTGTTGAAAACCATTTCAGGTGATGACCTCATGAAGTGACCTCATGGAGAGAACACCAAGAGTGTGCAAAGCATCAATCAAAGCAAAGGGCGGCTATTTTGAAGAATCTAAAATATAAAACATGTTTTGAGTTACTTCACACTTTTTTGTTTACTACATAATTCCATATGTATTTATTCATAGTTTTGATGTCTTCAGTGAGAATCTACAATGTAAATAGTCATGAAAATAAAGAAAAACCTATAAATGAGTAGATGTGCCCAAGCTTTTGACTGGTAGTGTAAGTTTCAGAGACCAAAAGACCAAGGGAATGTTGTTAAATATCTAGCCAACAGATCAAAATCTAAATATTTCTTCTACACTTTTATAAAGCAGAAAAAAGCAACAAAATCTGCAGTTTAGAGAAGCTGATTTTTTCCTCTATTTTTGTATTTTTCCTTTTTCAATTTTTCCTTTTTCATTCATGCTACTCAGTTGTCATTGATTTTGTCATGTCATGAATTTCTGCCAAACAAGAATACAACTAATTATTTCAACTCTCCATAAAAGCAATTGTTTGTGTATGTGTGTGCCAGTGCGTGCCTTACCTTTGCGATGTACTTTTATATTTCTGCCTATAAACAAACAAGAACAAACACGAGTTAATCAAATCGGTCAATCACATGGTGAGTTTCAGGCTAGGTCAGAAGGCACACCTTGAATCAAACATGACAGACTAACAAAGATATTTCTTCTCTGGATAAAGTCTTATCTTCATCAACAAAAACACATCTTCACATCGAAACTAATAAATGAATCATAGAGTATTCAGAAGTGTGAATAAATATCTATGTCTATATAGAGAGATATATTTCATTTGTATTGGATTACTCATTAAATTAACAACATGATGTATTTTACATGACTTTTTACAAGACCAGATTGCTCCCATAGTGGCCATCAGAAAAAGTGCAGGTTAAGGTACTTTGGCACATTGGCTTCATGTTTAGACCTTGATGGCATGTCCATCATTTATATACAGTTTATGAGTGCACACCAAAGCTATCTGCACTAATGCTAGTGGGTTAGGTGGAAATGCTGCTTGGATTTACTGAAGTGAGTCAGTGGGCTGCATTACAGAGAGCAAACTCAAACACTGCATGCGAAAAGCAAACTGTCATTTCCATTAACCTCGAAACAGATGAGAATGACATGCAACCACGGGAGCTTTAGACAACAAAAATGGCAACTGCTGTTGCTGGAAGACTTAGACGATGCGTAAAGCTAAACCATACATACATGATACATGGCCAACATACTCTCAAAACTGTTTGTCCTCTATGTTATTAAGTCTTTTAAAATGTCCCTCATTCCAATAAAATTTGAAAAGTCTGAAAGAGACCGGTTAATAAATCATGTTTTCAAGCTATTTTGTGTGCAAGGGCGGCTCAGACAAGCACTCTAAAGCTCTGGAGCAGAGGTTTTCGTTCTGGGAATTGAGCCGTCCCAGCAGGGTGTCAAAAAGTTGAACATGGAGAGCGGAGGTGAAAGGAACCCATGAATGCTGGGTATTTTGTGGAGATTGGTGGCTGATTCGGTTGCTTTTCAACACTGTCAGAGGTTCCAGCAACAGCAGTGGCTCATGGAGGTAATTTAGGTACTTTAAACCCGTTAGTAGCAGATTGCAGCAATTTGCATCAAACATGGAGCTTACTATGAGTCATAACACAGCCAAATATGAACAATCAGATATGATACACCTCCTTTTAGATTCAGTGTATGGAGGATAGTAGCATATTCTGCAGGCATCATAAATGAACATGTTCTTGATAATCAGCCTGAGAATCCTCACATTTTTATGTTTCCTTTTATAATAGACACATGACAAAGAAGAACTGCAGATAGACTGCTAACAATGAAAGAACTATAGCAGTTTAGGTGAATGACTGACTCTGTGTTACAATACAATTCATGTTTATATCACCAAAAGCCCCCAAATTATTGGAATCCTATGCAAAGAATAATCATGACTTAAAAGTGGTTCAGGGGTTTACTATCAGCTTTTTTTGTCCTACATCAACTAGGGATATCACATACCCTATACACTTTTTTTTTCTTTGAATATATTTCTAGTGTCACACTCCATTTCAGACTCCATTTTTCTCATTCATTTCTCTGAGCGTGATGGCTGACAATGATGTCACTGCCTCCAGCTCAACATTTGAATTCACTGAGGTTGATGATTCCTGTCTTTCGCCAAAGGGGACATGGATGTTGTCCCAACAAAGTTGCATCAATAAAATGTTAGGAAGCTTGTAAATGTGCTAACGCAGACAACCTTTCCCTTTCCCTTTCCTTCTAAAACACAGATGCCTCATAGTAACGTCCAATCTGGGGAAGCAGCACCTGTTAAATGATTTATTGTTAATTTTCCGAAACTGTGAAGTTGTTGCACATGATTACATTTTACCGCTGTTATGTGGTAAAGGATGCAAAGCAAAGCCAGTCCATGCAGACTGTACTCTGATAAAGACAGAGGCCAAATTAATGAAGAGGGTGCCTAAATATAACTTTGTACTGACAAATGATTTTCTGGGTGAAATATTAGTCTGCAGATTTTTGTAGCAATGGAAGGTTAAAGAACCTGACATCCCGATAGTGATATTGGATGTGCGTGCAGGTTAAAGCTGTGTCACATGTAAAGAAACATATAATATGTTGTATGTGTGTTTGGGATGGATTTTCAAGTAAATGATTAAATTCGAGGGATGCAGATGTTGACATCTGACAGATACACACAGGTTTCTGGCAATAATGAGACAGCTCTCTCGCAATCAATGTCACGTATGGAAGCTCACCTTTGTAACATTTTCACCATGCAAGGTCAATGATGTATAAGGGACAAATTTTAAGGTTTTTATTTGAAAATTCTTTTTAAAATTTAATCAAGTTTTTTTACTGCCTGAACTAAACCAAGTACTTATTGCTGACTAAAGCCACACGGAGCAGTGAGTGAAAACAGAACACAAGGAGTATTTGTCATGACGGGATAGAAACACTTATTAAACAAATATTGACTTTTTAAAAAGCAGTTTAAGGTTGTTTTGTGTCTTTTTCACTTCTCTTTGCAGTAGCTATTTTGCTGTTTGTTTGTTGGCATCTTTTTGCAACTCTTTTTAATTTTTCTGCTTATTTTGTGTCTTTTTGCAGCCATTTTTGTCTCATTTTTTATTATATATCTCTTTGTGG
Source organism: Etia nguti (assembly GCA_015106755.1). Lineage (NCBI taxonomy): Eukaryota > Metazoa > Chordata > Actinopteri > Cichliformes > Cichlidae > Etia > Etia nguti. The sequence goes on from VUQG01018967.1 coordinate 40,274, forward strand.
TCGGTTCCTGTCTCTTTAAAGTTTGTCTTTGATGTCTTGTGAGTCTGCAGATATTTTTTGCCACCATTTTAAGTCATATTACAGATTTGTATCTCCTTCAAAGAACTCTTTTGTGTCTTTATGATGTTGGTTTTTTTGCCACTTTTTAGTCATTTCTATCGCTTTATAGTCATTTTATATCACCTAGAAGTTGTTTTGTGTTACTTTGCAGTTCATTTTTGTCCCTTTGTAGACATTTTATGTCTTTTTGAAGTGTTTTTGTTTCACTTTTTAGTCATTTCCCACTAAACATTGGACGTTGCATAGACATGCAGATCTGATCTATATTGGGTCCGTTGGTCCCTAACCAATTCCGTCCAAACTAGGTCCACAATTTGGGCGTCCAGCCATGACCCACTTTGGACATCAATGTGACATTCAATGTTTGAACTTTGGACTAAGTAACTTTTTTGGGGGCATCTATAACAGGTACAGGAAATTTACATGATTAATAAATCTAAGGGTGTCCATACACCCAAGATACTAACCCCAAATTGCTCTCCAATGCATCCATCGGAGTGTGAATGTTAGTTAGGAAGCACTTAAAACGGTGGTGTCCAAACCCAGGCCTCGAGGGCTGGTGTCCTGCAGGTTTTAGATGTGTCCTTGATCCATCACAGCTGATTTAAATGGCTAAATTACCTCCTCAACATGTCTTGTAGTTCTCCAGAGGCCTGGTAATGAACTAATCATTTGATTCAGGTGTGTAGACCCAGGGTGAGATCTAAAACCTGCAGGACACCGGCCCTCGAGGCCTGGAGTTGGCCAAGCCTGACTTAAAAG
>VUQG01018969.1:0-29025 GCA_015106755.1 Etia nguti
GAAAAGGGAAAGACCATCTCTGAATCGAGGAGGGGGCCTAAGGGTACATCTTTCGCCATCTTACAATGCTGTGATTGCAGCCATTCCCCAACTCTCTGTGAATGGTACTCATGGCCATTGATCAGTGGTCTTTGATCAGTGGGTTTTGGTCAGTGGTTGTTGATCAATGGTCATGAGAATTTGCATAATTAAGATTAAGGAACTGACCTCCCAGCCCATTGTTCCTTCAGTGGGCTGGTTTCAGTCGTTATGCAAATGTACTGTTTATAAGATTGGGGAAACCTGCAGTCAGCTGAGACTGAAGAAGTCACTTGGATGAGTGACGAAACGTTTCTCCCACAAAACGCTACGTCCAGATGAACAGAATCAACTTTTGGAGACACATTGATTTACTTTCATTTTGCATGCGTATTTGTTCCATTCACTTCAAGTGGCCGAAATGTAAATTAAGACAGGTTTTAAAATGACAATATTATATGCTGCTTTTTACAGCTCTACCAGTCTGCTGTGTTTACCAGTTAGTTGCGAACCTTGCTAATTCTTTTATGTGGTCTTATGCAAAAGTGAGCATAACAGTTTTTTTTAAACCGATCAGAGAAGAGGAAGTGAATTGTAAAGATGAGGGGGAAAATACCAAACAAAACAAGGAGTTAAAATACATCACATTTCTTCATTGGTTTGTCACTACAAGCAACAGCTTTATGTACGAAGAAAATGTTGTTTTTATCCTGTACATTCATATACATCTATAAATGCAGCAGCTAAACCTGAAGTCTCAAATTATTCATAGTTTTCCTACAGGGGTAAATCAGATAGCATAATAGGTGAGTTTGTAGACTGTTTATATATTGATCAATCATGTTTGTAGAATCTTTTAGTTAAAGAAACAGATATTGCTTTGTTTACGTCTGATTTCATATTGGTTCAAGGGTGTTTTTTCCTTTTCTTCCTTGATCTCTTTTAAAAAATGTTATTTATCTGTCGTTATAAATGTTGATACCGAGAGATCAGCCAATATCTAATATTGGCTTGCCAATAAATCAGTCAGTCTATTTTATATTACTGTCTGTTTTTAGAATTTGAGCCATCAAAATTCCCTTCAACCAAACTATTGCATATATGTTGTTTTGTGCCCCAATCAAAACAGAAATGAACACGAGTGCATCATCTCTTATCTCAAGCTCCACCTGCCACATCTCTATATTTTGACCAGACTTCTGTGGAGAACACACCTACACTACTCTCTCTCAATAACCAAAACCTCTTGCTATCTAGACTGCACCCACGCTTACCGAGCAATCATCCTCTTCTCTCCCTCTTCACCCTCCTCTACTCTCCCCCAGGCTTGCAGACAGCTTTGCTCATTATTCACCTCATTGTGGCTGTAATCGATAGAGAGAATGCAGTGAAGAAAAAGAAGACAGATAGATGGTGAAGTTATTTACCATAAAGATAAAGCAGAGATAAAAAAAAAAAATACAACCACTTACAACGCAGTTGAATAACATGTTTTAGGTACACGGATACGGATGTTTAAATAGCACTGATATGAATGTGACGTGGTGCGATTCAGGAGTAGTAAACATGACAAGTGGACAACATGTGAAGGAGAAGTGCAGTTCACCTGATTACTAACGCCCCATATAAAATTGAATCACATGGATTCAAGGGTGACTGGCGCAAAGCTGTAGTATATCCAAACACAAAAATGACATGTCCCAGATCCACTGTACATCTCACAAAAAGTAAAATCATATATTAGGACCCATAATAACTTAAACAAAGACATACGAAACCAGATGCCTTTAAATGTACAACATATAACTAATCACACTATTGTTCTTTCCTGTTGTCCTGATGGCTTTCTAGTTTCAGGGGTTTCAAGAGGAAAATACTCAACAAAATAACACGATACATATATATTACAACAAGTCTTCAGTTTGGATTTCACTGTCTTTCCAGTTTCAATGTGAGCATTGACCTGATGACACCACTTTGGCAGAAGAGCATCAGCAGCCATGTTGCCTTCTTGAACAAAGTCTGTGTATGTACTCTTTCACTTCTATACAAAATGCATTAGTCAAGTACTCCAGGAAGAAAACACAGATTGCTGCGCACAGTCCTGTGTGTAGTGAGTATTTGCCCCTGAATGGCCTCTGTAGCAGCACTTTTGTTCGAGGCCGGTTGTCATGGACTCAGAGGTGTCAGAGCTTTATGGCTTCTTGCTGGAGCAGGACTTGCAGCACTGCTGTCCATAGAACTTGTGGTTACAGACGCCGTGCTGAGGGACCAAGTGGCACCAGCTGAAGTGATCCACGCAGTGTTCTTCTGAAGAGAAAACAAAAAGAAGCAATGATATTTTACATATTATAAGTATAAACATTAACTTGAAGATATGAAAATAAACAAAGCGAAGAAAGTAGCCACCGGAAAGCATTTGACTAAATTATTGCTAAACTTTTTTGTTTTTCAGTTCATTGCCTGAGTGACTAATCACTTGAACACCAACACACACAGTGCTAATGTCAGCATGTTAATATGTTCCCAATGGCAATGCTAACATGCTGGTTTTAAGCTGCGTATAGGCCAGTGTTTAATGATGTTAATAACTGTTACACAATTTAGTGTGATGGCCTGCTAATATAAATGGACTGATACTTATACAGCGCTTGTTATTGCAAGCCATTTACAAACACTCGTTCATACAGCATTTAATTCTATGCCTTTAAGCACATTTTAAGTATCATGCACACAATCATACTCTGATGGATGCATCAGGGGCAATTTGGAGTTTACTATTTTGCTCAAGAACGCCTAAACTGGAGGAAATGAGGACTGCGCCACCAACCTTCCAATTACTAGTCCAAATGCTCTATTGTCTGAGTCACCGCCACCCAAACAGTGAGAAATGGCTCAGCTCCTTAACATGCAAAATACTAACAAACTGAAGTGTGTTACAGACCAGTGTGTTGGCATGCTAACTAAACGGTTTGCCATATTACTTTGACGCTAACTCTTGCAAACTCTTGGGCTGCTAGTCTTTGAATGAAATCTCAATAGTAAATCTCCACCCATGTCTGCATTTATATGGTCATCATTAAATGATGCTGAATAAATTTGTTCTTTGCTCCCTCGGAGAAATATACCTTTCAGTGTTGGTCCAGCAGCTGTGACCCGGCTGCCAGAGCGATGTGCTGGAGCCAGGGGAGCAGCCGGGCAGAACTGTGTGTTGCATGCCCTAGAAGTGACAGGCCTCTGGTGTGGCAGGCAGCCAGCTGCGGGGCGACCTTGTCGAAGACATTGGATGGATCGAGTCTGGACTCCTCCGCCACAGGACACAGAGCACTGAGACAAAGGCAGGAGAGAAGAGGCAGTGAGCCAAAAAGAAAAGGAACAAATGAGAAGAAGAGATACAAGAGGAAGCACAGTCATACAAATAAGAGGGGAAAAAGTTTGAGACAGGAAAAGCAGCTGTAATAAAGGGATAAGAGGAGGGAGGGGAAAGAATGGAGGAAAACTCTACGCAGAGACAAAGAACAGATGAAGAAAACAAACAACCCTAACACCATGTACCTGCCCTGCAGCAGGTGTCAAGAGATATCTTCTCTGGTGGAATCATACAAGGATCACAAGCTTGAGATCAAGCAGAATAAGACCTGCACTATAAGAGGTTGCCCTTAAGACGTTTTGCATAATAGATGATGTAACACATAGTCGACACAACCGTACCCCAAAAGACTCTACATCTTTTGGCCTATCCACATATCCACTGTTCCACTGCTGGCTAAGACCTCTGCTACATCTGTAAACTTACACCACCTACACTGTATAGTCTTTCTGGGGAAAGAAAGACACTTGAATGGGGTGTTATGACAATTAGTAACGATTAATGATTTTGCAAAGATATAAATTTGCCTTCCTTATGCAAAAGACTCAGACTGAAGAGAGTCTCTTAAACAAAACAGAAAAAAAATGTCAATTCAGAGATAGTGAAGTAGAAAATAAATCAATTTTTAGAGCAGGTGTACATATAACCCGAGTGTAGAGTGGTGTGTTCAACCAATTCATATTAGAGTGGACACAAGTTAAAGTAAGTTCAATCTGAAGCCCACTAAGTCATTTCGGTATACCTACTGCCAAGCCAGCATTCCATTTGATATCAGTGATTTGCATGGCAAGGAGTGAACATGCTGGGTACTGTTAACAATGAAAGGCAGCTCTAGTCAATCATGTGTCACTCACAATGTGTGCAACTTATAAATCTTTACTGTAACAAGTACTGTGACATAATAGTTAAAAAAGAAGTAAATCAGGTATTGAGCAGTTCTTAGAGTTTTTACATCAGTATCACATGCCTCATGACATAACCAATCAGAGTCCAACAATGGCAGTCCGTGTTTAGTCCGATTTAAGCGAAAACTGACCTAAGACCAACTCCGTTTGACAGTCGAGGGCTCAGGATGTCTTGCTGATGCGAGCTGACCCATAGAGGCCGTAGTGCAACATGGGTCATTCTGAATAAAATTTAATGGTAGATAAAGTATCATTTCCTGACACGATGTTTAACAAATGGATATGAAGTGACCCTTTTTATCTTTTTAGCAGTGCAACTTTAACACATCAAAGCTGTAATCATACTGTGTCACATAAGGTAGAACATTTTCAAACTGTGAGATTTTCAGCTTGAACACACATGTAGCCTTAAAAGTCTCTTGATGTAGATAGCGCTTAACCAAAGCACAAGAAAATCTACCTGCTGCCAGGGAGAGGCGTACCAGCCTAAGACCACTGCGCTTGAGGTCGTTCTTCCAGGGACCACCCGAGGGAGCTCTGGGCATGGACCTCGGTTGCATCCTTGCTGAAGATCCACCAAAGGTTTGGCCATATTCCTGCACCTCCGTATAGGAAACGCCACATACCTGTGCAACGAGAGGACAGGCTATCTGCTCAAAATGACTGTTCCTACAGAGCTTCTCATTTGAAAAACATTGAAATTCTGACTCAGATGATAGCAAACAGATGGCACAGTGGGGTCTCAAGTATCTGTGCAGATCTATTAAAGTATGAGGGATGTCTTAGTGTGTAGTTGAAGGCACATACCCTCCCTGTGAGTCTCTCTCCCCACAGTGAAGCTCTCTTTTCTGGATGCCTGAGCCACAAGACCTGGAGCACTGAAACAGAGTGCAAGCAGGGGGGACAGCTTTAGAAAATGAACTCTGTGAGTGGTTGTAAGTGACGGGATGGTTTCTGTAGTTACAGACACTGCAAGCTCATTTACTGTTGTAGTTAAGGAGCAAAAAAGAAAAGAAAAATGATGCTTTACTGTGTATTTTTCAGTCATTATATATGATGAGCAGACAGTTTGTGTCACCCGTGTGTTTTATCAGCCCAGCTTTGTGCTACGACATGTAAAAATATGCCCATCTTTAGCACAAATGCAGAAAAAAAATTATATCTGAACTGACTTCCACAGATTCACCGGGATGAAATTTCTCCATTTTAGTGTTGAGTGAGCCAACACATTTGATCTGCCACAAAGTAGCAACCCCTGCTAATCATTATCCATTTCAAAAGCATGGGACCCCATTAACCACCTATCATTCATAGTCATGGCTCCAAGTGTATAGCAAAACAAATATTTACTAACAACTAAGTACTTTTAATGGGGCAAATAAAAATCACAGCACACAAAGATTAGTCAAACAGAAGCAATCTATAACCTTAATAGTTATACATTTCCAAAACTGCACTACCTGAGGCTATGGTGGGCGATTCGAACATGCCAGGCAGACACCCTGTTAATGGCTAGAAAAGGTTCAGTGCCTACAAGGTTCAGTACACCGAAGGCTTGAAGAGCGACAGGGAGGATGAAAAAAAAGGTTGGAGATAGATGAGAAGAATATGTGCACAAAAGAGAAGCTTGAAGTTTTTTTGTTTTGGAAAATGAGACTCGTTTTGCTGTCATTTGTGGTCACACTGCTTCTGTCCTTTTGCTCTCACTCGCTTTTTCTCTCTCTATCACTCTCAGCTTATTTGGCTGTGAGCAGGACTCAGGCAGCTCCCTCACACACAGCCACAGAGAAGCAGAGTGAAGTGCACGAGGCTCAAGTACACGATCTCACTAACCCAGACAAGATTTTTCACAGATGTTTTTTTTTGCTGCAATTATTAAGTTAACGTTGCTACTTTTAAAAAGAATGCAAAAAAGGGCTTCAGGTGTAAATAATTATTGTTTTGCTCTTCATCTCTCAATATTCAAACATCTTCTTTCACCTGCACTCACCACAGCAGATCATGAAATATTAATTAGGTCACCTACAGTAATCTGCACACTGGTAGTATGTATTAATAATGTGTGAAATGAAATGAATTATAAACACTGCAGTTAGTTTAATTCCCTGATTTTGGTTTTTGGTGGTTTCTTTGCACAAATGCGTCTTCCACAGGTCACAAAAACTTAGACAGATGTTCAGTTTTGTGAAATATATAGAGTTACTTATTTTCCCCAACCTGCCTCCTCTACTCCCAGTTCAATTTGTTTGTGCCAGTATTATTTTCAACAAGCGCAGTGCGGGGAAATGAAGCAGAGCAGTAATGATAGTTCCAGATGAAACATGTTGCATTTCATTCTAGTCTATTGAGGCTGCTGGCTGTGAAACTGCTTTCTCTGTTCTATGATAGATTTCTCCCTGTATGATTGTTAAGTGTTTTTGAAAAATGGGCAAGCTAGAAAGAGGGCTTTGTATTCTTTATTCTGAGGGTCCGACGTCAAAAAAAGAATGTTTATTCCTGATGTTTTATATAGTTTCAGGACACTGCTTTTTCATCTTTTGCACTGTACTGAGACAGACACACCAATAAGCAACAAACTGACCCACAAATAGAAATGCCTCGCTGCAGAACTGAACTCAAAATTCAGTTCACCTCCACTTTACTTGAGTTTCATAAGTCCTTTTTTCTTACCTCTCCCCAAGGAGTGGGGATCCACTGAAGCCTCTCATTCTTAGGGCAACGCCGCAGGACGCAGGTCTCTTGGGCTTTGGGTCTGTGGTGCTGTCTGCACATGCTGTCGGGCACCACCACAGCTTTGGCCCCTGGATCGGTGCTGCGGCAAAACACGCTCCGCTTCCTCAGGCCACGGCCGCAGGACTTGGAGCACTGAATGTGGACAAGTAGGAAGTAAAAGTCATTGTGGAGCAAAAGTCAAAACTATAGATGATCCTTGGGATATTAATGATTCACTAAGCAAAGGTTTAATGGCCATACACAGATTACTTGCACGCACATACACTGTAACTTATAGTCTTATGATTGGTTTAACCTTCAGCTTCCATCACATTTAAACATTAGGCCATATTAACAGCAGTTAAATCCTTGGCACAGACACTGTTAATGCATTCCTAATTCACCACATGGTGGATAAGCAAACAGAAGGTCACTGGTTTGATGGCAGCACATTATGGCCTGTCATTAAACACAATAAACCAATAACTCTGGGATGAATGTGACCCCAACTCATCAAAGTCCTCACTAACAGCAGACATTGGTTCTGTAAACTCCATGTGAACTGCAGAGAGATGGACAGCAGAGTCAAACTGCCCCACTGGGACTGAGGAACACAGCCATCAGGGCAGTTTATCTGAACACACCGCATTAATTTATTAGAGAAGAGACACACACATCTGAGCATCTACACTCACAACTACACACATCCCAGTTGTCCTCTTGTCACTAAAAGCTTCGATTGATCTTTTCAGAGACGCTGGCCTTGTCTCTGCCTGACCGCAAACTGAACTCAGGCTGGTGTTACAAAATAGTGCAAACACACAATCTGAGTGTCCCGAAGAATAATGGCTGAATGGCAGCTGAATGTCCGGACTGGATAGGTCACATCAGCTAAACATTCTGGAACAGTTGACAAAGTATCAGATGTGTTGCCAGGCTATTAATATTGTATACAGGAATATGAGCACTGAAAGGCTCAGTCTATTATGTGATGCACTGTAGATAAAGAGGAACCAGCCAAATCCATCAACTAACCAGATCATTAAACAACGTAATCAAATACATGCTTTGCAAAGAAAAAAACACAGTTCTGTGCAGCGAATAACTACTTATTGCTTATAAAAGAGTTCAAAGGTCATTTTACTCCACCTTATGTAGCTGTTTCGTTATTTAAGGATGTGCTATGTTACTAGATGGATACAGTTAGTTCTTAATTAGATATGTCAAACCAAAAAATTTAAACAACGCAAAAGATTTAATTTTGACAGTAGCTGAAAGATAGAAAAGGATAAGAATTTATTTTAATCCGAATTTTTTTTAAACTTTAATATTCCTGACAAGTGATCTTTCTTTACTAGTAATACATATAGACTATTACATTGTGTAATTTATCTTGTACTGTGTTCCACAAAACCAGAACTCCCTATAAATAGGGAAATATATCTTAATGGGACCCACTTATCTAAATAAAGGCAAAAAAATCCAACAGAGGGCAGCAGAGCATTTGTTTGAGCTTGAGTGAAACAACTGACAGCTTGAAAAGGAAACTCAATATATGAGTGAATATGTACCTTCTTAGACACAGACAAGGTTCTGTCATGCAGAAACATACCAGTGTGCATTGACCACATACTGGTGGTGCTTTACATGCAGTTAAAGAAAATAAATTAGCTATGACAGATATCCCTCATAACCTCTAACCCTGGTAGTAAAAAATAACACTGTAGTAGGCAGAGACTGAGTATTGTCACCTATGAGAGTGAAACAAACTTATTTTTAACCAAAATTAAAAAAAAAAAAAAAACAATACCTAAAGCCTATTTCATGGTGGGAAATGCACAGGAGTAAATAAAATGTCTGATTGTCTTGGTATAATCCACTGAAAATATATGTACAAAAAAGTGTTAAATGTTTTGCTAACAGCTCTCTGAAGCTGTGCAGTGCTGCTTTGCTCTAAATGTGATCAGTATAATACTATGGAGACAACAACAGTTTAATTCTTGAGTTTAACATGTTTGCATGCTGACATTTGCTAAGTGGCAAAACAACCCCGAAGAGTAGCTGAGAAAAAATTCCATTAATAGATAGGTGTATTCAAAGTGTTAACATTGAATTTGTTGATGGCACTAGATTAACTGTTAGGTGAAGGGTCAGCAGACTTATTGCAGACCATCCTGTGGGTAACATGAATAACAGTTACTACTGTCACAGAAATCTATTTAGTAGTTGTCAAAATATTTTCCTTAAACCATGAATAAAAACCTCGTGCGGCAATAAAGGAAACGGCAGGGGGTCCCCAAAGTCATTAGGATCTGGCTTGCAGGGATCGTAAATGTCAGTACAAAACTTCATAGCGATTCATCCTAGGTCAAAGTGGACTGACTTGTTATGTCAACATTAAAAGCTACGCTGCTCTTGTGGTTTTGGAATGTTGCTACAAACCCACCTGTGACCAAGATCCAGTGCTCCATTCTGGCGGGCAGGACTGGGTGTGGCAGGGCTGGACTTGGGCCGGAGAGATTACAGGGCAGAAGGAGTGCGCCACCACCTCCTCCCGTTGGTAAGTTACCTTCCTCATGCAACGCAGTGTCCTGGTTTGTTGACCTCCGCCACATGACCGACTGCAGGGAGCCCAGTCTCCTGGTGCCCAACTGTGCAGAGAGAGCAGAGGAGATTTATGAATAATAATCCTTTAATTGTCCCACAAGGGGAAATTTGGGTGTAACAGCAGCAAGAAAGACACATATACAAGGAAACATGGAAGGTTTGCCCCAGTCACTGCTCAAATACAGAAATTGATTTTTATGTAATTGTATCTTACTTTAGTGCCACTCAGCACAGTTGTCTTACAGAGCTGTATATTCAAAGTTTAAGACCTTATAATATTATAGAAACTGACAATCCCACTCTGTACTTTTCCCAAGTGCATGAGTGGGAAGGAAAAACTTCCTTTTAGCAGGAAGAGGCCTCCAGCAGAACCAAGCTTGCATAGATGCATAGATACAAAGACTAAAGTGCTTTGATAAAATGGTAAATTATACATCAAGCCAAACTCAAAACAACCATATGACTGAGCTACTAATCAGGACATCCCTGATTTGTTGTGTTTATTTTAGGACCAGTAAACCTCAATTACCCATTGAAATAAAAGCAACTGTCATCGCACCAGAGATCTCTGAAGAGTGCTTATTGTTGCCCTTGGTAAAATAGCCCTTTCCACCCTGGTTATATAAAAAAAATGAATTCATTAAAAGTTAGATTCTTGGCTCAAAGCTGGTTATCAGTAATAAAAGAAAAGACAGAGTATACAGTATATATCCTCATGTCTCTGCAGTTCCATCAATCTCTGTATTTACCATTGTATATGAAACTAAACACGAAAACCATTTCTATATCTGACTCTCCATAACAGCTTTTTCAAGTTCCTCAAGGCCAACCACCACATGCAACACTTTTTCTTCCCCTTTGGCCTGTTTGTTTGTTTGACTCTTTGATTCCTCTTTCACCTGTTCACTCTTCCCCTTATTTTCTTACTTCTAATCTCTTCGCTCTTTGTCCTTTTGAAATCTTGCTTCACCACTGATGAAAAGCCTCCTGTTATGTCTAAAATAGTTTCTGTCTTGGCATCAGTGCTGTAGGGGGAGATTTCACCAAATGAGTGGTCTGACAACCACAGGCTTAGAAGAGGGAGATGGAGGGATGGGCAGATGGCGCTGTCCAGTTCTGAGAGAACATGCTACCACAAAGACCATTCCTCTATACCACCGACCTGCTTCAGGGGAAGAAAAAATGCTTTCATTTTTGTTCAAATGCCACAGGCAAATGAAGCTGCAGGACTAAACTACAATTTGGAAATGGGATAGATGTCAACCATTGGGACCCAAAAGGAATGGTTTGGGATTTTTTGGCTTGTGGACTGTTTTGCTTTTTCCCCTGCTGTTTTTCCTGGCTTATAAATAACAATATATCATTGGGGGAAAGTGGCTGAAGAGCCACTCCGCTTCACTGCAAACCACCACTGACCTAGCTGTAATTTGTATCTCTAAAATGTTTCATTACCTGAGGTAGGAACAGCACATTGCTGCAAAGTAGGTTCTGAAAAGCTCGACTGTATATTTTCTGGTACTTGCATGGCTGCAGACCAGGTACCACCAGTGAATGGAACTTTATTCTAATTCTAATATTGGAGGCGTGTGGTTTTCTTAAGATCCTAAGCATAATTATATACCACAATCCAACCTTCTTTAGCAAGCTGCTTGTCTGGTTTGTATTTCCCACACATGTCCAGTCCTTTGGCAAATGCATTTACTGTGTCCTTTGTGTCTTCACAAACATTCAATGATCTCTAGAGGCTGTTGCAAGTTGAAATGAGTAATAAGATAAAGGTGCTCTTTTCACGTTGAAGTTATTTTACTCTTAACTTTGCAGTATAGATCCTAAAAAAGTGGTAAATATGCCTGGTACCTTCATACATCGTTTGAACTGATTTGTTGGCACTTACAAAACTGATGCTCATGCTGAGTTAAATATCTTTAAAGGTTGATTCTCTTCCTTACTTCAAGCTGGCCCGAATGATTGAACTGACTTATTAAAATTCTCCTTCTGTCCCCATGTTATGGGAACCTGCTGCAACACCGCAGTCAGCATCCCCGTAAAATGGAGAGAGAACAGGTCTAAAGCAAAAGAAAGGGAGTAGATAAGAGTGAAGGGGTGATGCTGTGTGTGTATTATATGTGAGGCTGGGAGCGTTGGGCTGGGGGTGGGGGTTGACTGGCTCTGCATGGCTAGACTGGCCTGGCCCCATGGGAATCCTTCCATCTCTGCACAATAAAACATGGATAGGCCTGTCAGCACCCGAGATACATGTCACAGAGATAAACAGGCACTTTCACATTACCCCTCCTTCCAGACACACACACACACACACACACACACACACTGATGTTCACTCACATAGTACACATGCATCCCACTTCATTGTCAATTTTTCTTTTCTCTGCTGGGCTCTTGAATGCATGCCCATACATCCTGGAGGTCTTAATGCAGTCATTAAAGCTTTCATGCTGCTCACTCAACTCAATTTGCTTCCTGCATAGTATCCATAAATTGGCCCATACTCACAACCATCTGAGAAAAAGTGTCAGCTACTGTAGAAAATAGAATCCATGGGTGTCAAACTTATTTATTTCCCTGCATGGACAGTAATTATTTATCTGGACTATACCATTTTCTGCGCTAAGCAAAAAGAGGTGGATGGGACACGCAACAAGGCTGTTTAATAGCTTTCACCGAGATAGCAGAAATGGTATGCCCAAGATTAGGAGCAGGAAATGTCCTCTCGGGTGGTGGGAAACTTAGTGAGAAACAGAGGCTGTATGTTGGAGGTGTAACTGATAGCTGTCTGGCTTATTCAACTCCTGACACAGGAGAAAGTTCAGTCTGGACTTGTTGCAGCATGGCTAATAGTGAACAAAATAACAACATCATTAAGATCAGAGAAGCAGCTTATATTTCTACTTTTAGAGCACGGTTTGGACCAGAAATACATAATTCCAGTATTATACATTTGGAAAAAGAACTATAAGAATGCATGCTGCCTTTCTATGTTGGCATGTTGCTTTTCTCTGTGTGTGTTTGCATGTGCGTGAGTGAGTACTCTCTCTGAACCCAAGACACAGTTCCTTGCCTGTTCTTTGGAGCAATGCTGTAAATCAAGCTAGCTCCATTTCCCCGAGCCAAAGCCCTACATACTGTAGAAGAGGGGCCATTTATTCAGCACTGTTTCAACTTGTTACTCCACTGCACTATCTCCTGTTTTCCTCCTTTGCTTGCTGCATTGGTCCCAAAATGCACTGTCTCCTTTAAAAATGTATGCCATTAGGCTCAGTGTCTAGACCAAGGAGATAAAACACAGCCATGGTTTTGCTACTAAGAAATGCAGGAAGCTTTGGGCTGGGTATATATGAGAGGGTATGCACAGAAATCAGCAATCATTCAGAGCCAGCTTTGATGTCTTCTTCCTGCTCTTTAGCCTTGCCTTTCTTTATTTTTTCATCTCAACTCCAATGTTTCTTTTTTAGTTATATCATTGCCTAAAATTTCTTCTTTTTGTTTTTTGCATCATTAAAGTAAATGTTTCTTTACTCTTCTTCATTTGATATTTAGCCTAAAATGTCAGAATCCATCTTAAACATCTAAAGAGTTTGCATTCTAAGATATTGGTTGTTTTTAACTACATTTCCACAATGAAGCCTTCTCTTTTTGTCATTTTACTACAAACACTGGCAGAAATGAGAACATGACCTTTGTGACTTCAGTGGTAGATTCAGCTCAGATGAAGCATAGGCTCGAAACAAAACATTTGTGTTCTTTCTAGTGATCAAAAACAATGTAGCATTTTTTTCCCCATATTTTACATTTTTAGGTCTCAAGATCATTAACAGGTTAAAAGGCCAGGCTAAAAAAGTTCAGTTCAAACTAAATGGTCTGAATGGAAGAATGAAAATCATCAGGGTATACGTGTAGACAAGAGATCAGTTACCAACACTTGACACTCACATGGAGACACAGCTGGAGAAAACACTTCAAGGCAACAAAGACTTATCCAAAAGAGCACAAGATGCAGTGGGCTTCCATGTGTTTCTCAAAAAAAAAAAAAGTGGGCCGAGAAAAGACGAGGATAAAGTGACAAAAAGAACACAGGCTGAGCGGAGTGCTGGCTAGCCACAGCAAATAGACCACAGGCAACCTCTAGACAGCTCAACCACAGTATTTGTGTGTGTGTGTGTGTGTCTATGTGTGTGTGTGTGTGTGTGTGTGTGTGGGCGCACACCTATATAAAAAAAAAAAAAAAAAACAGCCCTAGGTTCCTGAAAATTTGGCAGGATATAGACACATGCCACATATCCCACAGCCAACTGTACACATAGAAATTCTTTGACCCACACACACAGCAGTGCTTACTATGCAGGGCAAGGCTGTGTATTGCAGAGATGGGAGCCCAGTGTAGGCCTGGTGTGGGGATTACACATGCTGGAGTTGACCTGAGCCTTCTGGTCCTGCAAACAGATAGCCTTGGTTGAGATACGACCTGATGGAGAGACAGGGAGAGAGAAGCAGAGAAATCATAATGTGTTTCTTGCAGGTAATTAAGCATCTTTATTTTTCATTCCTGCAATGTGGATGCATTTAAAGTCTAAATTAAATTTTCTAACTGTCGTGAATCAACACAAAGAAATATAAGGTATGTCTACAGGTCTGCCGGCTGTTACAACACCTAGAGGCATGGCCAATTAAACTAGATGCACCATAAACAAAACAACAGCTATTCACTGATAAGTAAGCTGGATAGTAGCTGTGAGTCTTTCAGAAGAAAGTCTGACAAAGGTGCTTCTCATTAACCCAACACAATTCCTGGAACATTGTTCATCAGGGTATTATACACAACACAAAAACACTGCCACAAACAGAAAAATCAGACCTATAAACACATACAAACAACTTTTTCTTACCACTTTTAGTACATCTGCACATATTTCTACCTCTCTTTTATTGTAAGTGACTTAGATTCTGTTGCTATGCCATTCAGGCTCTTCATCAGGGGCTGATTTAATGCATTCCAAATCATGAGAAGATTTTAAAACGCTGGGGATTTTGTTTCAAATTGAGATGTTAAAAGAATTCTTCTTATTTTATTTGCTTTTTAATTGATGATCAATTCAATTAATCAATTCCAAGTTTGAAGTCTTTGCTGCTACATTGTCAGTTAAAGTAATGTTAGCTTGATTTAATTGTTGCAGTTCAGTGGTGGGATTTGGCAAAAGTTAATTTAATTTACTCATCGCGTGTACAGAACTCTTCTAGTTTTATCCAGGCATCAACAGATGGACATACAAATAAAAACCGCCTCACCTCCAGCACAGGGAGCAGAGCAATCCGAGCGCACCACACCCCAGCTGTAGTCAGGCTTCCTCTCAGTGCGAGGCAAAGTGTACTCCCATACCACACCCGGGTTCTTTCCCTGTAGAAGGATCTATCAGACAAGAATACAATCAGTCAAAAAAGGTGACAGGTATGTAGAGAAAGTTTATCTTTTAACCTTTATTTATCAAACTGTAAGTCATCCACCAGGCTACAGCTGAGTTTTCCCAGCTGCTCAAGGGAGTGACACTAGCAACCGTTAGATTCTTCCTCAAAGCTCTAAGCTACCCTTTATAGCTTAATTTAGAGAATATAGCATTACTGCATACTAAACAGAAAGAAACACTAAATATTTAAGAGGCTAAATGAGTCAAATATTTAGCACTGGTTCATCTACATGTCTTTTCAGCACCAAACCCACGTATTCCCTCAAATGTGGACTGATTATTAGACCTCCAGTATTCCATGAATTATGTCTTACACAGTCTAAACCAAAGCTAATTTTACCCATTTGTTATGAACCCCACTGTAAGAGACTAAATACAAGACAACTGACAATGTGATTAGCCTATTTAGGCCGTTCAAGTTTACTCGAGCTGCTCGACAGACTACCTACTAATGAGAAGATTCTAGAAACCCTACAAAATGCTTTATTCCATCTCTACTCTGAACTGGATGAGCACACTTTTATTTGGACCATATAATACTCATGCAAGGGACAATTTCCATTTTCTTTTGTGATGTGTCTCTTTACACATCCTTTACACAGCCCAGTGATTCTGAGTTACCTTTTCTGCACAAGGGATTTATTTGAACATTCAAGTCAGGCAGAGACTAATGGATGAATGAATGCAGACATGCCCATTACAGGAGAAGCATCAGGCTATCATTAAAACAACCCCATGAGAATTCCCTGCTGTGGTGAAAAGTTTTGCTTGACATGCATTTACATAGTCAGCTCCTAGTGTGTTATTTTAAACCATTTCAAAACACGGCGCTGGATTGTATTCAGTATAGCTTTGTCTCTTTTGCATCCAACCATGGTTTAGTCCAGGTTGGGTAACTATTACACCTCAGCCCATTTGGCAAAATGTATTAAGTCCACCTGTGATTCTTGACAAACATCACAGTCTATCAGCATCTGTGATAATGGATTTTGACAGGTGTATTTTCTTTGGGGTATTTCCTAGGAAAGGAATCTACCATCAACCATTCAACGCCAAGCACCTCCTGGGTTCAATCCACATTAAACAGTTCTGGGACGCTTCCACTAACTTTAAAAATAACCTTTTGATTGTTAACTGTCCAATGCATAAAGTCAACTATTGCAAGATGGGGGACAAAACGAGAGATGTACATCTAAGGAGCAAGCACCTACCTAATGTCAGAAAAATGTATCTGTAAGTCATTGCTTTAAAATCAATACTTCAATTTAATTTTAGTTGGGGCAGAAGTGGTTCTGATGTCACATTTTCTGACACATTACCAACATCAAATATCAGTCAGTGGGCTACTTAAGATCTTTCTCAACATCTATACGGATTATTTTTAGCAATTACAGTGTCTTTAGGCTGCATTTTTGCCATCAAGTAATCTTAATTATTACCTACAAGTCAAATCACACTTTCCTATTTGTTTGAGATACTAAACTTTAGTATCTTGCTAATGTGATAAAAACTGCAGACTCTACAAAACCACATAAGGGTTGGCCACAGTTTAACACCCACAGTGTCTTTGTCCATGCTACCAATACCAACCAAGCCCAAACCCAATGCCATTGAACAACTGCCACCACTAACCACACAGGGACATTGTGCTTATCCAAGCAAACCAACTTTTTGCAAATTTCCTGCTCTTTCATCAAACAACCACCAGTGATGTGAAACAGCAGCTACAAAAACAACTCTGGTCAGAGTTTTTATAGTCACTTTAATAGAGGACTTAGATGTCCTTGAATTGTTCAAGCTTTCTAAATCACTGATCTTTCTTTCCTAAGAAATGTACAATGTTTAAAACACCCAAACAACCACAGTGTTCGCATTTGTCTGCCAGGAGAGACACTTTCTATCAAACAATAGTTTCAGACAAACCTACCCACCATTGCTTTAGTTTTGGTCATTTAAACCCAAAGTTCAACCTTTCAGTGACAACTAAACCAATACGAACTAAAAACAATCGCCTACCTACCAATATTCAAGCCAAAATCAACAACTTTCTGCAATCAGTAACAATACCAGCAATAACTTCAATAACTTGCATGCTCCCATTTAATAGACAGAGCTTACACTGGCCTTGTGAACTCCTTTGTAGTCAAAGCAAACTTACAGCAGCAGCAAAATATTGCCTTGATTTAGTCACAAGACATGAAAATTGACCCAAACTCTACAGGAGCCTTATCTGCACTGACACACTAACAGCACAACGCAGAGGGTTTACTCAGGGGGCCTCCTACAGTCGTGTTAGTGAGTGCATGTAAAATGTCCAAACTGTTCAGACGCACTGGTGATGATACCAGCAGGGCTTGTGCTACAAATACCACAGATGAGAAGCTTTTTGCAGACAGAAGACGTTTTCCTTCTGACACTACTACCACCACATCTTTAACCACCAAATGCAGTTTAGCATCCATTACCATCCATACTACATTTAATCTTTTTACTAGTGTTTCCACATTGCAAATGTGTGTTTTGGGTGTTACTGGCAATATAGCTGTTTTGTTGTTTACGTATGAGGATGTATTGTCAGTTTCAACTAACATAAAGTCCCTCATTCTTTTTTCCACATAATTTCTGAGAAATCATTGCTCATTAAAATATAGTTTTACATGTTGGGAACCTCTAAACACCACACTGCCAACAAGCCTTGATTGCTTCTGCTATGGCGAAGCTGGTCAAAGAATATGTCATTTTTGGCAAACATAAGACTAACATTTTGAGTGTTTCAGTTGCTAAATTTTCACATTATTATTGTTGTGTAACTTGAAATCTTTTAACCAGTATATTTCCTAATGAGATTTTTCTTATTTTGCACTGATAGCTCACCTGGGAAGGTTTTGTGCCTTTTTGATTCAGTGATCACATTATTAGACATCTTAACTTTGGGAACCAGGGACACAAAAGAATTCTTTGCATTTCCTAGTGGTATTAAACATACATCAGACGAGGACATGTTACTGTGGCAGATGGTTAGCAGAATTAAGGGTTTCATTTTCAAAAATGCTTTAAAATGAAAATGTAAGACATAGAGACAAAAATATGGAATTTAATTATTAAGTGATAAAAATCATAGTTTAAGATGGCCTTTATTGACTTGAGTTATCTTCTTTTCTTTGGCTTTAGGAAAGGAAAATGTTTATTATTGTCTTTTGAATGACTTTCAGTGGCTACAAACATATTTAAGTTGTGAAACTAATGTGTGTCTAGCTTCCTAGAGTGCAACAGCAGACCACAGAGTGTAATGGTTTTCACAACCCAACAATCACAGCACTCATCAAGTCAGCTGGGATGATGATGAATTGCAATGTGGTGGACTCAGATATCAATCTCACAGTGTTTTGTGTTGGACTGGCATGACCCTGCTTCCCATACCACAAGAATGTCAATTCCAGGGGGAATAATCCTACTTGGTATTCACTTAGAGCTCCGGAAGCAGCCATATGTTGTGTCTGTTCCTTCCACCACCTCCTGTGAGCTATTTCTATGCCCCCTTCCCTCATCCTTCCTACCAGCTGAGCAGCTGTGCAGATGTGGACACCTTGTCACAGTTTACTTCACACTCCTTACCATTTGTTTTTCTTTGAGTGCTTCAAGCTGAGTAAGAGTCTGCAAGTGATCCGTGCATATATCCTCCCCCATGCGCTCTCTCAGATTTTCTGTGACAGCACCAGTTAAGTAGAATGTGTGAAACAGATGAAGAGATCTGCACTCTCCTTCCATCATTTGGCTCTTTTCATTTGCACTTAAAGTCCTTGTGCCCTGACCTTAACTTCTCACATCCAGAGTTCAATTGCAGAATTCTTAATCTTTTAATCTCACTCTCCATCCTCTCTCTCTATCCTTCTCCCTCTATCAACCTCTTTCTCCTTTTTGTAATTACAGGACATACTTATAGAGATTATGGTCATGTCATCTGGAGATCAGCTGCAGGCTATCGCCGAGTCCACTGCTGGACAGATGTATGATCGGGACACACAGACAAGTAAGAGGAGCACCATCAGCCTAAAAAAAAGACCTTTCTTTAAATTATCATTTTTTCAAGATAGGGCACATTTGTGTAGTTGTCGTTATTATTTCTTTTGGCTAATATGACACTATAGTCAGCCAAAGACATTAACATTTTATCTAAATCTCTTGATCTGCAGGCAAAACTTAAAATTACTGTTTCCAAAACGTCTTTAACGATACTTCACTGCATTAGAAAACTTGGTACTTATTGCAATAGACAGCAAGTCAGTCTGTAAAGTGTGATGGATATGATATGTGACAGATTCATTTTACTGTTTTTGCTGCGCTCACAGTTTAAAGCAATTAACTTGCCAATAACAATGTCATCATAGTCACAAAACTATGGCTCACATTCCAGCCCACTCAAACCAGCATGTATTATCATCGTTCAGCTATTCTTACTGACATGTTGTGTATTTATAGCTTACTGGGTATGTTTGCAGCTAGTTTTCTATACTTTGTTACTGGCATTATATATGACAACCCTGATGTCATATATAATGTCATTATCACTAATCTCACAGTATAAATGCTCTTATAAAACCATACTTTTTTGTTGATTTTGCCAGAAAAATAAAATAATATTTAATCTGTTCGGGTCTCTGTGATCAGCAACTCTTGTGCTTATTTTGTCAATGGTACTATGGACTTTTCAAGAATTTGCAGTGGTCAATATTTTAAACATCTGTCTATCACCCACTCAGGTCATGGACAAATACCTCCCCAGCACACAAACCTAAAATGTTTTCCATTCTCTGGCATCACTCAGGGGATGCTCTAAACATAAAGTGGAGCTGAGGTGGGGGGTTTTTCTCCTATTTTTGTACTTAAGCTTGGTCACAAGTCTAAGTACTGGGAACCACAAATGTTTATACAAAATTATTTTCTTATCTATTTAGAAAATGGTGAGATATTTATATGACAATATTTTTATCCTGTTGATTAAAAAAAAGGATAAGGAATTGATTAAAAGTTAGTGGAATGTATTTTCTGAGCATTATCTGTACCAAGTTTGATGACAAACCTTCCAACAGCTGCCGAAATGTTTCTCCCTTACACAAAATGATGATCAGACAAATAATCCAGCACTGTTATTCTTTAAGCTATGTCGCCAACCACGACTGAAACTAAGATGCACGTTATGCATGCATGTCTCTGCACTTCTGCAAGGGTTCATCTTGCAAAAGGACAACAATGTGCTTTTCAAATGCCAACTACAACACAGACTCCACTAAACTGCCCACAGACCAAAGCCTTTTTCTAAAATAGCTATATAAACACTTGGATGTTTCCTGATGGCTAAACAAGTAACCATCCAAGTACTTTGAAAATATCACACTGGTATTCCTGTTGGATTTACAGCCCAATCATTCCTGTTTTAACCACAGTATTTCAGCAGCCCAGGGCACTGAGGAGAGACTAGCTTTTACATGAATATCACCCCCACCCCACCCCCCATGGCAAAAAAAAAAAAAACTGTCTGGCTTTCACCTGGTTTTCACTTCTGTTTTCACGGCTGGAGTTTAAAGGTCAAAACAAAATAAATGCTTTTGATGACAAAGTTATGTGAGAAAAACATCCTACACCTCCCACCACCACTCACTTAAAACCTCAGAATGACTTGGCCACTTGTTGAATATTAGTTTTGCTGTCAGGAGGATACCTCTGTCCAGCATCACATTTTGCTACTTTAGGACAGGTAAAGACTCGTACTCCCCTTGAAGCTCTGGTTTCTAACACACCACTGAATACAAACATGAAGCGGAAAAACGGACCACCAGATAATAAATCTTCTGCTTTACTGTGCAGAATATCTCACTCGAAGTAACCATCTGATCTTATGCTTTTCTTCCTACCCACTAAAGAGTAGTTCATGTTGGGATTTTAATCGCTCTATTTCACTCAAATTGCAATGCTACAACACAGCACAGGGTCTACATTAACAGCCTTGAATATATGTCAATAGATATGAACATGTGACATGTGACTGGAGTTTGGCAATAGGGTGCCGTGTCTGAATTCTTGTATATGATACAAATGGATGACCGAGATCAGTTAGTACTAAAGTAGTCCCTGTAGGCTGCTAGCGAGCTACAGCACAGTAGATGTGTTCAATTTGTGCCCTTTAATTCTTTTAGCTGTGACTTAGATAAAAATGTGTCCATTTTTTACTCTCATGTTCTCTTTCTTCCCCTCTGTCACTCAGGTCTGCATAGAGTACAACTTTGCACTGCTTTGACTAAATTCTTTACAAAGCACCTACCCATTTCTGACATAATCAGACACCCAAAACAATTAATTATTCTCAGAAGGTTTGCAGGAAGCTTCAACCAGTCTTTTTCTCCATAGCACCAAACTTCTTTCATCTAACACTCATCATGTCCAAGCATTAAAAAGGAGGTGAGGCACATCCGCCAAAGACCCCTGTCACTGTCAATTGCCATAAACGGATGTCACCCAGCAGCAGCGGCTTACTTCAAACACCAGCGTCTCATTAGTCGGTCCAGCAGCATACAGGCTCTCCGGCTTGTTGAAAGAGCGCTGGTAGTCGAATACGGTTCCACCAAAGTGGAACTTCCCTGGCCAGTCCACAGTCCACTCCCCGGTCAAGTAGTACTTCTTTTTCAGGGAGCGGATGGCCAGGTAGCTAGTGGAGACTTCCATTTCCTGAATGTGAATACTTCTAGCCCCAGCGGGAACTGTCACCATGGAGTAATACTCTGGTTTCAAAAAGAGAAAGAACAACAGCCAGCACTAAATCATTATTAGCTATTATTGCTGTTCGATAATTCTGTCATGTTTCATCCTGCTAACATCATCCAAATTTTACCATGGCTCAACCTCTTCTGAGGTGAGTCAGCCCATTATCCAGTGGAATTATGTGCATGTGTCTGTCTGTGGATTTAGTCTTCATCCTTGTTTTTTTGGTTAAGTTGTCTTTTGTATTGTAAAAATACACAGTGTACGCCAGCTAACATGTACAGACACACTATTAACAAGGACAAACACAATCTTACCATTAGCCCGGTGTTGCAGAGTGTACTGGCCCTTGAAGAACTTGCAAGTGGAGTTGTCTCCCTTACAAACTCCACAGGCATCCAGAGAGGCCTTGGAGCTAAGAACCTGGTCACAACCTACAGCCTAAACACCCACAAACACACATGCACATAAACAAATACACGTTTGCCATCAGTGTGAATGGAGCAAAAATTAACATGATAAGTACCTGTCTTAATAAAATTAACTCTCTAACTCTCAACAAATCTATGCCTCAAAGGGTGGTAACACGAGAAGAAGGACTACAAGAGGAATGTAGCCTTGATGGAGAGAAGCAGCATTACTCTGAGGTTTAGATGACAACAATTTAAAAACCTCTCCTAAAGAGCTCACAAATAAAGGAAAACAGACAATACATTAAAATAGTGCAAAAGTGTCCAGCGCTAAGTAAGTCAAAGAAATGACCCTTTCTCATCTTTTCAATGCATTTTATGCAATGCACATCCTGATTATCTACAGACAACTGCACTATGTCTTTTGATTCTGACACTAACTGTGCCTCTCATACAACCACTAGACAACAGAAAACATTTTGCTAAGCAGTGTCGTATAACATGTTTGTAGTTTCACTTTTGGAGTACAGTGAATCCGCAGAGCTGATATACCTCACACACTCCATCAACGCAGACATCTTCTCTGTGGTCAGAGCAGGAAGTGCCATCTTTAACTTTGCTGGACATTGCAAAGAAGAAGTCATAGTCTTCTGCAATGCAGTACAGCTTGCAGATGTCTTCATCTGCACAGAGAAGAGGAAGAGAGGTATCATTAAGAATGATGGCATCACCTGTAAAATGCACAAACTGTTCTTCAAGTTTTACTGTCTGGTCAGTTTACAGCTGTAGAGGCTACTGACTCTGCAGGTATGCACAGCTCCTGCTAAGACTAAAACGCAAAAGACAGTAACTACGAATGCACCCAGGGGTATTCATATGGGGCTACAGGTTTATTTTGTAGTTCAGATCAGTTATCACAGACAAGTCTCTACAGCCGTCTTTGATTAAAATAAATGACGGTGAAGGTGACTTGGCCCAAGGTCCCAGAAGGCAGTTCAGAATCTGTTCCTCTCTAGATCACCCCCCCATTCATCTTCAGCTTAAACAGGCCTGGGACGACAGCCAAACACACGGCTCTCCTTCACTGCACTCTCTTTCCCTTGCTCTATGTAACAAAGCTGGGCCGCAGGCTTCCTTTTTAAGTCTATTCTCAGTGTGTCAGAGGGTGCAGGTGGCTACATGTCTTCCATGCACATTACACACAGTGATAGTTTCCTTCAGTTTTTTGGCCCTAATCATTGCAGCAGTAAATAGAGGTTGGCATTACAGAAACTCTTCATAAAAGAGTTTTGGGCAAGCAGAGCGGGTGCAGAATATAAAAGATCTGGAGAATTAAGACAAGCAAACCTGCCCTGAACAATCTGCAATTCTCTGTATATTTAAAAGCTCTGTGGTCTTTAGCCAATGAATATAATGTGCCAAGAATACAATAAATCACTGTATTTGCTCATAATCCCCAGGATCTACTGTGTATTTTGTATTTTGTGTCATTTACTTGTGGGGATTGTAAGTAACTGACCACCTACCATCCACTTTGGTGTAGGGCTTCCACTTATAGTACCAGCCCCTGAAGGGCTTGCTGTTGTACTCAGCGCACTGTTGGGCACGGAAATCCACAGTATTGGGAGGGCATGGACGAATACTACACAGCTGGTTGAAACGGCTGGGGCCTGAGCAAAACTTGCCATTATTCTGTGGCCTGGGTAGAAGACAAGATAAGACAGAGAAAATGGAGAGGAATAACAGGGAAGGTACATTTGTTTTACTGCTACAGGATCTTTGGCAATATATCAACAGCACTAATGTGTCAGAACAGTTCACGTGAGAGACATCTGGTCAGTGGAAAAGATCCACCCAAATTTTTTCTTTTCAACACTTGTAGTTCTTTTTCTATTCATATAACTTTTTCAATGAAATCCCTGTACACCTGTGAGAAAGCTTTAATATCTATCTTGCAGAAGCAATAACGATTAACATGCAAATACAGTACATATAAAAGTCTGTACATTTAAAAGTAAAAGACTATGCAATAAATAAATGGTCATTTCTTGTAGTCGGGGAGTTGGATGGGAGATAAATGGTCAGGTGTGAAGACCTTAGCTACTCTGACAAAGGCCAAATTCTTATCGTCAGATGACCATTGGAATATTCCTGGAAGTACTTGGCACAAACCATGAACCAGGGAAAGGGTGTTGTCCTGGAACAGGTCTGGTACATTGTGGCTTCGACTTGCAACTGATAGTATTTCAAGGATCTCTTATTAATGTCTTATTAGGGTCTTGGTGAATAATTTAGGGTGCCTTACATGGCATACCGGTATAATAGATAGCACAACATAAAGGTACTTTTGTCAGCCCTATGTGGTTTTAAATTGGCTGTAGGTGTGAATAGTTGCCTGTCTCTTTGCTTTAGCCCTGTAATAGACCAGTGGGTTTCTCACAGTGAAATCTGCCTCTCATCCACTGTCAGCTGCAATAAGCTCAAGTCCCCATGACCATGGGTGGGAAAGTAGTTAATAAAATAGTTGGCTGGATGGATCTTCGGAAATCCTGCAGAGTCCTCGACTCAAATGTATCCAAGCTGTTTGGCAGGACGTGAAGGACCCGCACCACATTAGGCAAATGTCAAGTTTTTGCTGCTCAGCAGATACTTCAACATATATCACACAATACACATATCTGTCTATTTTAAAATTTGACATAGTTTGACATTGTGTAAAACTGGCTTCAATGCTGTCTTGCTGACCACTTGATATCCTGAAAACTGTCACCTGTGTCCAAACTAAGGTGCAGTTTGTACCTGCAGCATCGATTGCCTGGCCAAGAAACACTCCAGCAAATAAGCACCCCTAAAACCATTGTTTTAAATTCACTTTTTGGATGCATTTTAATAAGCAAAGTGTAACATTTACTTATTTATCTTTGAAAAATATCAGGTTAGATATTTACCCGTTCTTAATTGTAAATTTCACTAAATGGCTGCTGCCTGCAGCTTCAAGTTTATATATCATCAAAGACATGTTGATTTTGTCAGTGAGCTCTCTCAGCAAACGGTCAAAAATTCATACTAGCCCATAAAACTCATCCTTTAAGCTTTGGAAGTTATTTATCCAAGTACTGAATCATTTAACTGAACAAAGTAGGTTTTTTAACGCTACTTTGTCACATCATAAGTCACATGCTTACAAGCCATGCTGAATCAACAATTTATATACCACAAGAATAAAATGAACAGCTGATAAAAGAAAGTGGCGCTTTCATGTGCCACCAAAATGATAAAACCAGTCACCACTTATTAGAAAACACAACCAGAGTCTTGACATTAAGTGAACATCAAGATGCCATGTCAGACTTCCCAGGCTCTCTAAACCCATGCCAGGCATTCCAACACAACCACCAACAGAGAAAATTGAGTTTAGCTGTTTAAAGAAGTGCACACACAGACACACACATACATACAGCGACTGGGGAACCATGCTGATCAAACACTTCTAATAAAAACAGTTCACTAAGTGTGGCAATATAATGAAACACTTTGGCAATGGAACACAAACAGTGCCTAATAGAAACAGTAAACACCACAAGAAAAACTAGACGTATATTTCTTTTAAGTTTTCTGCAGCAAATGAAAATGTCTGTGTATAATGGATGTCAGCAAACAAGACAAGCAGATATCTGTTCTGCCCTGGACTCAATCACAGAAAGACTTAGCTGCCAAGACTGATGGAACTCCACTCAAGGTGTGTCTGTGTATATGTGTGAATTTGCTCTGTGCCAAGCTTGCATCCCTTGGTGAGAGGGGGATTTGGCACAGGTTTTTGCACTCCTGATCTTATTAAGATTTAGCAGCAGACAAATGCAGCCCATATGGTAATGTGCTTACGGCAGGCCAGCGGGGGTTTACAGTGTATACTCCATCAGTCAAGGTCTCATGATCTGAGAATCACATAAGATGGGCAGTTTACTCGAGAAGGTAGTTGAATGCACTTCATAGACTTTGTGCAAGCTGGCCCTGAGTTTCACAGCACTCTTTGTCTCTCTTCCTTTTCTCTTTATCATTCTTTCCTCTCCTATCTGGATGATCCAGTATCATTGCAACTGTAAATTTACTTCTAACAACAAGACAGAAACCAGATACAACAAGCCCCAATGCAGGGTCCTTATGACCCTAAAGGGTGTTTAAATGTCCCAGTAGCCTACTAAATCTGCCCAAAGACAGAAGCCGAAACCCCTGTAGTTCAGAGGTCACTATGTCTAGTCTTGTCATCTTTCTGAGTCAACTGCTCCCTCCCTGTCCCTCCCAGGACTTCCCTTTCTGCAGTTCACATAAAAAATAGATCCACATTCTGCTGCTGTGACACCTTTACAAGTCCACTGGGAGATTCCACCAAATGATAGCCTAAGTACCATCATTCCCTAATCGTGTACCCTGTTGAAATGGGGTGTGCCAAAAAAAATGCTCCTTATAAAACCAGGTCAAGATCATGAACCTAATCTCCCAGGCTTTTTGCTAAGGATTAGGATCTTTGATCTGGCAGGTGGTCTACAGGGAATGGAAGAGCAAGGACGGAGATGGAGTGAGGAAAAGAGGGAGGCAAGGGGAGAAGATTCATTTTCCATTTTGGAGCTACTCCTAGAAGGGAAGGCTTTAATCAGCTGATCCCACGGAAGCCTTCTACAAGCCTGAGCAAAACATACGTGCTTACCTTATAAAATGAATGAGTTTGTGCAGAATAAAATTATTTCAGGATCTATTCCTGCTGACTGAAGATTCTGTAGCAAGGCAAAGGTTACACGTGTCAGGGATATTTTCACAAGTTTTTAGTAGCACACCCCAGACTATCCAGACGGTTCAGTTTGAGGGTAAAGATGATAACAGACACAGGCAGTCCAATTCAGGCTAATCCTTCTCGTTCTGCCCAGATTAAGAGCAGAGGGGCCAAAATAATCACAGAGATTACTGGGGACAAACACACTTTGAATATCATGAGTCATGGAGTAAAATGTGACTCAGGGGTACACACTGCTGTCGGGATCAGGCTTGAGTCTGTGAGCTGAGGATGGCGATGGACGTGAAACAGTGCTTTATACAGACATACTCCAGCCTATTTACGTTTAAGGAGTTCTGACAACTAATTGTGTTTATTCTGATAATGATATCATTACATTTCATTAATGGATTTAATGTTTAGCTCAACGGTTAGTAGCATCAAGCCATTTTTTTCAGCAGCTACTCCTACAATGCTTTGCTTAGTTCTACAAGAATGATAAATGAACTTGGCAGATAACCTGACCCTTTTCGGTCTGCCAGTCATGGTGTATAATGTGTATCATATGAGAAGCAGCCTGTCTCTTTGATCCCTCACAGGGATTAGGAGACGAGTCGGCAGTGATGGACAGAACAGACACATTGGTGTCTGCCTGCTGTTAAGTAAGCAGTGATGAAGCCAGATGAGTAAATAAGACACCGTGTAACTCTGTGAATATCTTAATGGACTCCTTAATAAAGTTGATATAATGAAATGGGTCAATGGAAAAAAATAAATAAATAAATTTTTAAGGAATCATTTGAACACTCAGCTGAAAACTTGTGACATTTAAAATACAGGCAAAAAAATGTAGTCAGATAGTTTTGATAGAACTGCAAAAATCAAATTTAACTTAAACTAGAAACCGATTGTGACAATGTAGTGGAAATCACTGATATTTGACAAAATCTCTGAGCTGGACCACATAAGGGGGTTTACTCTGGAGATCATACTGCACTCATTGATTCTTATTTGGTATACATCAGCATCACAATACCAAAACAGGTACCACTTCTCCTTGCAGACAACTAGCAAAAGTCTAATTGCATACTATTTCTATTTCCAAGGTGGACTTCCATCTGCTTGGAAAAACATGATAGCTTAATGCTGTTTAATGTGTACAGAGAAAAAGAATGCGACAATACAATGCATTTATCTAGCTTTGTGTGATTTCAGACACCAAACCACTTATTTCAAATGTTATCAGCTTATTAAATCACAATTATTAACTGTAATCAGTTCTATAAATTCGAATTGTAAGTGCCCCTTTCTACTCACTAGTACTGCACAAGGTGCATATTACCTTACCCTGATTATAGAGGCCTCTTCTACCTCATCACACTGGTAACATTAAGCTTTGTAATGTAAGTAAAGGGTTGAAAGGTTGTATTTTAACATTAAATATGAGTTCTTCCTTACCCTAAACAAGTACTTTTGTTGCTGCTGTAAGTCAAATTAACTCCAATTACAGGTTCACATGCTACAGTGAATTTAACTTGGTTAACTTGGTTTTGTTTTTTCAAGTGAAACAGAAGTTGAAGTTGTGTGAATCCTAATACACAAGAGTAAAAGCACTGGGTAGAGGGTGAAAATGTGTAACTTGAAAGGGTTTTATATTGCAGCGGATGGGCAGTTAGTTAAAGTGTAAGAAATACTTAGACATACAATAAGAAATACAAGTAGCGATACTGTGTGTGTGGCATAGTACTGTGTTTCAGCAGCTGAAATAGTTCAATTATGAATTAAAAAAGAATCCGAGCTGGAAGCTCAGTTCATGTGTCTTAACTAAAGTTCCAAGTCAAAGTGGGTGAGTGGGTAAAGAGGCTCGCATTTCATTAACACATATATATATATATATATATATATATATATATATGTATAAAAGACATATGAAGGCAGCTGTATTTAAAAGGGCAACTGTGTCCCTGTCATGAAAAAAAACAATTCACCTGCACTTAAA